>DWMF01000100.1:0-19330 GCA_018244815.1 Parelbella polyzona | reverse complement strand
TCCGCCAGCCGAGATATTTTGCTTCAGGTGTCTAGCTTAACGGTAATTGGCCTTCTTCTGAGCCGATAGTTTTATAGATGTAGGTTTTATACACACGTTTGAGCATAGGATTTTGTTCACGTTTGCTTGTACACGGGCTTCAAGTCTTTTTAAGCAATTTTGTACTCTGTTTACAATAGTACACACCGTCATCTACTACTTTTCTTTTACGCTTAACGTTTTTATATGTCTATGTTGAAATTGAATCATTAGTGCCAGAAGTGCACTTCGTATTCCGATGAATTTGAAGAAAAGAGATACAGGTTAGTTAACATAAATGTATATCTGTCAGGGTGAAGAATAAATAGATTTCCCGACCCCATGCCGGAATACCTATCATGTTTATTGTTATATTGATCGTCTCATACTGTTAAATAAATATAAGTAATTTGCCCGGATTTTTTATTCAGTGATAAGTGATCGTGACTTCTAACTCTGTGATTGTGGGTTGGAGTCCTACTGGACACAAATAGTTTCTTTATTATTTATATTAATACTAATGTTTTTATCATCTGTACAAATTATTTAAGGTAGAAAATAACTAGATGCGCTCATAAGGAATCGCTTCCTCCCAACTTCAGTGCAACTCAGTTTGAAATTTAATAGTGTTGTGTCGATATATGAAACATGAGCTTTCGAAGTTACCTGCCGAACTTAAACGCTGAACTTGCAACTAACTTAAGAACTCGAACCATTTCCTAATTGCCTGTCAAATGTAGCTACCCGCACTGCCAAGTTTTTGATAACTCACTAAGTAGTAGACAGTTTTTCTGAGATGAAACATTCCATCTACGTATATATGGCTTTTTGTACAAAATATTCGTTTTTACAAAGATCGGTTTCTTTTTAAGATGTTTATGCTATATAAGACAATTGTATTTCCGCGAAATCTAACCATTGTATGCGGATTGCACCAGAGTTTGTTTTTTTTAATTCAGTCCCATTGTGGTGATCGTCACAAAAACTGCTTCAACGTCAGTTCTCACAATATTATAATCCGAATGTCCGCCCGTCGCATATGACAAGGGTTCAACCTCAATGTGCGCCACTTTGTGAATTAATAGTTCTACTTTTTCCTTCATTTCCAAATATTTACAATTTGCGCAGCAAAAATAATTATTTTTTAAACTATATCTACAAGTATGTAAAGTTTCAAAGAAATAAAGACCAAAACGAAGCAGGTTTATGAGTAGAATATTGACTAGTATATTATTGTTCTAAATGGTAGTATAGAAATGATAATAGAAGACTAATATATATATTTATATATAGTATAATCTTCAACATCCTTAAAGCAGAATTCAAAAAATCCAGACGGAACTTTGCCCCCAATTTCTAAGTTAAACATAAGATACAATATTTTGTCTGCCATCCTTTGAGTTCTGTTATAAAATGTTGAAACGTAATTGTGGAAAATTTAATGGGCGTTGGAAATTAATAAAATGTCAGCCTTTTGGTGCATATTTTCAGTTTGTGAAAAATTTAATAGTGTTAACATAAAGTACAAGCTCGCTGGCGTCGGACTCGATGGGCAGAGGCCTGCATTGTTGTACCTACTGGGAATGACGCTTTGCGACATTTATATAATTTACGTATCCTTTGACCGTAACAGCACTGATAGCTTAAAATTCAGCCTTGCACTCCGAGGGTTCTGGGTTATACTCGCTTGACAATACGGTAACATGTTATACTTCAGCAGAGAGTTACATGTTCGATTCCCGATCGGGTACAGATTTGAATGCTTTTGTTATCTAATCTTTGTGTATCAAAACAGGGCTATGTAAAAAACGGCACGGCATCTTAGTGGGAATATTTTTATACAGTAAACGGGTATTCTGAAACAGATAGCCAGTGCGCCTGATGGTGAGTGGTCACGGTCACTTCTAGATATTTGCAACATCACGAGGACAGCCAGACGTCCAAGTGCGTATGAGAGACGTCACACACCTTAGAGAACTTTTGTTTGAAGAAGTTCAAGGTGTGCAAGTGATATATAATTTTGAAACGCATATTTTTATAAACAGGTGGGCGCCAGGAATTCAACTCTGGGCCCCTTGATGAAGAGGCTGAATTTTAAATCAGAAAGCTGTAATTGCTTTCTGATATAATACTAATGGAAATATTCTTACATTGATACAATTTTTTAAAGGACATAATCAACAAAAGTTCGTTACGTACAATAAGTACTTTCCAAATTCAAAAGGTGGTTTCCACATTCAGCGGGAAATAGCTAATACATATAATTATATTCAGATTTCACTGTCAGCCGTGGTATTTCTTAGGCAGCCATAGGTTAGTACTATTTAATTTAGCCTTCGCAGCTTCTCGCCCAGCGCGCGCCGTCAAAAAACTCGCAATATTATAATCTGCTTGTCCGTCCATGTTGACGCGGGTCCGGCGCGCAGCTGTACGCACCCGTTGTTTATTAATAATTCAGGCTTCTATATTTGTGGAAATATACTAGTTACCCGGAGTTCATCCTACTCCTTATTAAAAGACAAACAAGAACATCTTCATATTATAATCGAACTGTAAACATTGCGGGCTTCGCTGAACTTGAAACTCAAAAGGAAATTAAAGTGTGAGATCAGAAATGATGATAAGGATATTAACATATTTTCATTACCTCCACACTACCATCACTTCTCAAACTGTACAGAATATGTAACATGGTTGTCAGATATTTGTTAATATCATCATTAGATTGTCTCAACGCACTGCTAGATATTGACCTCCCTAAGGGAGGTTTTTCCCCACAGACCTCACGGTGAGCATGCGGGTTGGATATATTTGTGCAAAGTTTCTTGCAAAAACACTGCTTAGACTTTTTCCCGTTAGGAGTCAGACCATGTTGCTGTGTCTAGATAAGTTACGCTACACTGCGATCAACCGGTTGCCAGAGCCTCGTCTTTTGTATAGTAAGAGCGAGCACACGTGACGTTGGCTTAGGCTACTAAGATGAAGTTTAGAATCTGTCTCTGTCTCTCAAAGAAGTCTGTGTTAAATAATGTAAGAACATTTTCTGAAACACACGTATTATATATAATGTTAAATCCAGTCATAGAACAACTACTGATGGTCATCACACAAATATTTGTTTCCAGTTGGATTCAAACTCACAGCCCCCAGTGCAGCAGTCAGGTTCACTAAGCACTAAACTCATAGATTATAAATACATATTATCATCTCGCCGTGTTCTTTTATGTCTATAAATTAAAAGTTGCCCTTTCAGAGCGGCTCAGTTTCTTCTATTTTTTTCACTGCAATGTACAAAATATCTGCATAAATGGTGACTTTTCCAGTCTGAAGATTCCATTTAATCGCACGGCAATTAAATTTCAGCACTCCTTTCAGTTCAGAGTCAAAGGCGCTTCGCAAATTGGTATCTGATTACAGCTGCCTGGAGTTTCAAATTATCTCCGTTTTTAAAATATACTTGCCTAAGAATATTATATTAAAGGGTAGCAGACATTCAGAGTACGGTCTGAAGCCGTTCAACAAACTTCGCATTTACCATTTTATTTTCATATATACAAGACATGAAACGAGTCAAAATTATTTCGAGCCTATTTATATCGTAAACACATGTGAAATAGGCTGAATAAAAATGTCGCTGCCGAAGTATATTTACTCGAAGTTTAGGGTTAATTTTCAAATTTTTTGTAGTAACTTACTTCTATATTTAACTACTTCGCGTTTTGAAAGTAACAAACAAATTGTGTAACGAGATAGTATAACAAAAGTATTCATTTATTTATATATAGAAATAGCAAGAAAATGATAATTCCAGAAATATATATTAGAAAGATATTGTTGTTGAAGTAAAGTAAATAAGTTGACTTACTGGTAGTTTCATTGTTTTATCACTAAAGTACACATTTCATGCAAGAACTCTTTGTGTATTTAAAATTTCACTGAGGCAGGTGGCAAGCGCCGGTGAGGAATTGTACACGATTAGCACAAGTGAAACAGGAAAATAAAATGTTGTGTTTTAAGAGCTAACCTTACATTTATACGTATATCATTGAATTGCAACTTTTAGCAGTAGCTCGAGAAAACGTAAATTGAGTGCTCATAAAGGTCCGAATTTTATGGGGATTATTTACATCAAACGTAGATATTTTCGTATCTCGGTTGCTCGCAGTTATTACCGTGACGTCGGTTGCTGACGAGGGTAAATCCTCTTTCTTCATATTTTTACTAATATCAGAAAATAGTAATACCTCTGGTTTTCTTTCTTTAACCTCTTATGAATTGCAAGCGTAGGAATGATATTGCCGTAAGAAATAAAACTAAAGTATTTGTGTTGCTATGTTATACTTAAAGACGTCGATTACGGAAGTCGTCTTCGTCTATGTACTCGTAACATACTTGTATAGACGACAATATTTTATGGGTTGCTATCGCGATAAAAGGGATAGCCAATTAGTGCTCCTGGGTCTAGCTTACCCAGGGTGATCACCCTGTGTATGCTAGACCCACAGTGGCCAGTATCCCCTTAAATCGCATTTACAAGTTTACGATTTACCGAAAGGGTTTCTATACGGTGTGCAGGGGCGTATGAAAAATTCTTCCGTTTGAAATATCATTGCACAATAATACAAAATTCATTTAGATACACACTTACACTGATTTGTTATATAGCATATTTCTTTAGCACTAAATTACTATACGGCCAGAAATTGAACATTTGTGTCTTTCGAAGGACCACTCAGCTCTTTCATATCTTTTTTATAAAACAATAATTGTATTTCTTAGGCGACAATCCCTTGTTTCAAAAACTATTACAACAACTTAAACTATATTTATCTGTATGATATTATAGCAGCAATCCATCACAGTAAAATTTGCTTAAAAGTTTTCGACTAATTCTTTAGTCAAGCAACCTATATTATTAAACTGATATCTAAGAAAACATCAAAGGAATGCTTTAACAATTTTATTAATAAGAATCCAGATACCAATGGCCTGGTGTTCCTTTCTAGGAAGCTTCTGGTCTGAAATATAATTCGACTTACATACGAGTATCCCCGCAATTATCACAGTTAATGTTGTGTACTGTCCAGAACAATCTAGACAGCTATAAAGTCAAGAGCAATAAAAGTGTAAATATTATAGTATTTTAATTGTAATCCAATTCATATGTACGGTTCTGTTCGGGTTGTTCGTGGTTATTACGGTGACGTCGGTTGCTTGACGAAGGTAAATCCCCTTTCTTCATATTCGCACGCACGTTTCAACTTACGCAAAACATAAAGTGAAACATACGTTTTGCGTTAAAAACCTATTATTAGATATATTACGGGCATTATAACGAAATCTGATTTCAAAAATGTTACGTACTGCATATGATAGGTACCTATATAATTATCGCGAAAATTTTAATTTAATACAGCTCTGTCGCTAAGACGGTTAACAGAAAATCAGTACGTCTAAATAAAACTATTCTTTTGGCAACAAACTCCTAGATTTCAAGAGGTATCAACAGATGTATAGGTAGTAAAATATATCTATATATACACAAATGAATAAGCGTAAACTTTATATGCATTAATAAATGTCAGTAAGCACTCACAAAATAATATTTTTGTGCTTAATCAGCGCACATTTTATTTGTTTTGGACGTATGTTATGGCGGTTATTACGATGCGTCTGTGCGTGTTTGTTCAGACGAGGGTAAATCTTCACTTCATATTCCTCACGTCCACTCTTCTCTTATGACTATCCACTCAATGTCACGTAAGCTTTGAATGGAAGTAACAACGTTGACATGCGAAAATGTTCCCACCGCTAAAAGACTGGCGGTGGGAAATAATAAAACTTTGTATTAGACACAGCATAAAATGGTAATAGTTTTTGATAGAGCAGCGAATAATCTTAAATTTTAACAGAATTTGAAACGCAAATAGATAGCTCATTGAAAAAGCTCGTCACATTTGATATAATCGATCGTTCATTCGATCTGATTGTTCTTAGACTTTTTCACAGGTATTTTCTTCCAGAACCGTAAATTGTTAGTATGAAAAATGGTTCTTCATGAACTTATTAAACTATTGCCATGGGATCAAAGTTAGAACCTAGAACTCACAGAACTCATTAAAATGCATCCATTAAATTAAATTCATTGTTTTATTTCTTCCAAGAATGATTTTTACACAGGGCCATATTACTACATTGCATTTTATCAGATTTGGTGGTACTCGTAATTTTCCCTGTAGTGGGTTCAAAATCGGGAGACTTTGTGCTGGTCGTTGTTATGTCTTCTTTCAATTCAATCAATTTGTCTTTCTTGGGTACGTTTACACATGCAAGTTCACCTCTTCCCATGCGATTTATTAAATTACAAGCGTCACCAATAACCTTTCTCTCTCTATCACCATTCTGTTCCAAATCTCCAGCTAGATATTCGGGGATATCCGATCTCAATGAATATTTATTTAAGTCTGAAAGTTTGATTACCGGTCGGCGCATTATCCTACAGGTGATGTTCATCGCAGTCAGTGCAGCTAGCAGTAGTGTTGCGAAAGGATTTGCCGCCATTATGAATTCAAATACAATTGCCCTCTCTCTTTGAACCTGCTCCGATTGTTAAAAATTTATTACGGTTCCTGCAGTCACGCTTATAGCAAATTTCATCAATATCATACTGCGCGATTAGTGTTTTGAGTCACGCTATGAATTTGATTATGAGAGTACCTACTGCAGCGGGCTCATAAAATCATTGTTTTAAATTACATTACGAGTTGTTGAAGGAGATGTGAAGATGCATTCCAAACCTACCTTACCGGTCTAAGCGTGTAAAGATATGATAAAATTAATTAATAGCGAATATTAATATATTGTGAATAATAGTCAGTTTAATATTAAAATAAGATTTTCTGTAAAAAAAAATCTTACAAATAAATACAATATATTGTTATGACTTAATGGAATATAAATTCCAGCAAGGTGAGTGTACGAGATACAAATCCAGGCATGCACCGGAGACTAATGGTTTATTTACGATCCCCTATATACATTAAAAGCTGTATCACAATGTTTTCTTGTCCATCTTCCTCTTCAAACAAAGCAATATGTAAACTTTTCATAAATACCGTACATATCATACTACAGTATAAATTTAGCTAGCGCCATATTTCTGGACAACAAACGCAAACAAGAACATCATTTAATAACCGGTATTGGCCGATTACGTTGCAGCAAATGGAATTAAAAACAATGGTGAAATGTAAACATTTTATGTTAATTGCTAGCAGACACATGCCAGCACTTTGGGGGTTTGGCTAATTTTCTTTGAAATCAATTCAACTGTGGATATTGCTGAGGTGGCTTAGCACGAAATATGATTAAATTATTTTATATTGCAGAATTAGTGCATCTACAAATATAGCGTAATGATGAATGTAAAAGAAACACGTCAGTTCTGTAAGGATAGAGATATTTTGCTCTCTTTGCTCTCTGCCTACACCCTAATGGACCTGGCACGAGTTAATGTGGACCAATAAAAATAAACGGTAAAGCCGACAAAAATTCCTCGAAGAACACGAGTAATATTTTTTACAAGCGGCCAAGTTTAACCGGCAAACATGTCGGGTGAAATTTTTAAACCGACTTGTTACGTCTGCGCGCACTAATTAACCGCCGAGGGCCACAATGCAAGAGCGAGCTAAAGACCGCTCGTGGAATTTAAAAATAAAGCTTATTTTTTTATATCTCCGGTCAAATAAGGTCATTGGAATATGTGTCGAGGTGTTACGCTCCGTATATTTTTGTATGGTTCCGGCACACGGCTCTAAAAGTGTGGCGCTCTGCAATCGACATGTAAGATGAAATTAAATTTGCACTTGAAGTTTCATGCAGAAGTAGCTGCCATTTCTGTTTATTTAAATTTCCATCTACGCTTACATACGTAGGTTAAAATCGGTTAACATCGTCTTTGAATACAAACCGCTTAAAAAAAAGTAGATAGAAGCCGGTTACGTTAGTCTTTGAACCTTCGCCAATCCACACTGGTACTTCTTAGTAGTAAATGTTGCATGAGAATTATTGATACTACGCCAATTCAATAATATAATGTACATAATTGACACATGAATTGTAATAAGAATTCATACCCGATATTTCAATAACTAATTAAAGTAAATTACATTACTTTGCGTGCGCTGGCGCAATGGTTAGTAATACGCAAATACAATATAGGTACTACAAAAATACTGGTTCTGTATAGATCTAGGTAAAAGTCTACGTCTGCGATATGTTGTATGTAAGTCATAAAAGACACATAGCTGTCATTTAAATTAAACGCCAACTTAAACTATAACTCCTTTGTCCATCAAAGCTGTGAATAGGGTTAACTATCGTCTAGAATATTATTCCTGTCATGGCTAGAAGCTCGGGCGCAGCTGCGGTTAAATAGACAAATAAATAAATATACATATAGTCGGCAATCGCACGCATTTATATGAAACCTTTACGGCGTGGAACATTACAATGTATGCGAGTAACTGCCATGCTAATTAAATTGACGTCGGTTTGTAGCGCGGACGAGTTTCGCGGTTCGTTTGATTTACAATTTATTAAAATGTAACAATATGAACATTCAATATTTTTGCAAAACGCCATTTACGGACACACATTTCATTTATTACATATTTAAAAGTATGGCTATTCCCCCCCTTTACGTCCTACTTTTGGATTTGGACCCGTATGCGTATTAGATACGATGCTCCAGTACAGATTAGCGAAGATAGGAGTAGTGGTCAACCCACATGTGGAATGGATTTAACCGCCATTGAAGCTTGCAACCACAATCAAGACCGACGCTCTGGCGGAAATCATCTTTATTTCTTACAATCACCTAAACGTTGTTGTTTATTTGTGTAGTAAATATAAGATTGAACATCGAAAAGAAAAATTTGAAATGTTTCTCATTAAATGATACTGTCTTCAGAATATTGCGAAAGGAAATTAAAATTGGATCGGGGAATTGAAAACTTGATTTACTTCGATTACTGTAATGATTACTGTTTCCAGTTAGTTTTGAATTTTGGAGAACGTGCTATTATAAATCCTCAAATCATGGTATCCTCCGTTACTTCTGGCTTTGTGATGTCAAAAACGTAGCGATAAAATTTAATTTTTCTTTTCAATTACTCCATTCACCATAATTTTTAAACATATGTCTATCACTGTAGTCAATTGCGTATCAATAGTTTTCGCGCATCTAAGAAAACTTTATGAAAAATTTTAAGATCTGAAAAACCTACTCATTTTTAACCTTATAACACACAAATTTTGAAATTAAACGCGTCGAATGCCTCATACTGCATGAACAGATTCGCGGTGTCAAAAGGTATGTATAAAAATATTACTAGGAAAAAGTTATTAATACGCTTACCCAGCCGTTTTACAATCGTTTCGTTGACAGTTTTTCCTTTATCACCGGATTCAGAATTGTAATAAACTTAAGATAGCTGCTTAAACACGTTGTTCCGTAGAATGCAGACTATTTCACAAAACCATCGTCGCTGTTAACTTACAAAACCGTGATCCAATTGCGGCTACAAAGGACAACTGACTGTTCAATTGATGTTTTTTAAAATTGAAAACGCATACACACGCGTTTTCCGGCTTGCGTTTATTGTTTGCGGGAACAATGAATATTCAATCTGTTAGTTGTGAAACGGGCAATTTTCGCTACGCTCTAACCGTCGACGGGCTTGGAAGCGATCGATTGGTCAGTCTGAAAAGTCGTAATAACTTTATTGATCAATGATAATAAAGAGTCATATCGTAGTGGTTCAGAGTGCACTACGACGCTCAGAATCTAACGTTCGAATCCGAAGCTGGCGTAGCAGTCCAGCATATAAGTAGAAGCTGACTGATGAGTTCTGACTCTTCTGATCGCTGGGTCGAGGATTTCATTCCTGTGGAACTCAATACAAATAATTCACCGGTAAACATAAGCATTCCTTCAAACATCAGGGTGTAAAAATATCAATATAAGTGTGTATTTACAAATATATGTATGTAAGTACGCTTATAAGCTTCGGTCACCGTAACGAGGACTATGTGATCAGAGTGTAATGTTTGATTTTTCCAAAGATAAAATCATTTGCTTAAGCCTCTGTTGTAAAGCTGACAGCGTCGCATTGCATACGATGATCGTTTGTGCGTGTTATCACGTTCAATATTAGTTAGCATTCACGTTGGAAGGGTGATGTGGAACCGTCGAATGTGAGGCGCAATAAAACTAGCATCCCGTGTGACTTTGGAATAAGTTAGAAGAGAGTAGCCATCCATTTTGGTGACTATTTGTCTATTCATCGTGATCAGTCCATTTCTTTACGCTGCTAGAATGCCTGAATATATGTTTTAAGAAGAGCAGACTCCTGAGCTCAATATTTAGTTCTTCATTTCCGGCAGTTGCCAGGCATTTTCTCAATTACTATTATCTTACATTATTTTTCACGGGAACGACGTCCACTCACTTAATTTGGACTTGAGCAATTTCCGCCACGCTCTTTCCCGACGGATCGTTAGAAATAAATAAGTAGTTATTGTTATGATTATTATTTTCGTAGTAGTTTGCCATCATCGTTATAAAGCAGTTTGTTGTTCCACTGCTGAACACGGGACTTCTCTCAGAATTTAATATGGCCATAGTCGCTCACGCAGATCAAGTGTGGGTTAACAAATTTCACAAGCCCTGGAGGACATAATTTTAATTGATCGCACGCGTTCTAGACTTGTCCCATCAGCGCGTAGAACTCGAAGCGGGGCGGCCCAACTCCGGGGAACTCGTCGCGAGGCACACCTACCTAATTGGGTAAATATAGAGACGCTGCTACCGCGAACTCGCGTGTTCGTGCACATGTCTGGAAATGCAACTAAATAGGTACATACTTTAAAACGATTGAAATAGTTCTAGTTCATTTACTATCAACAACGACATCTTCGTTATAGTCTCTGCAGAGACTAAGGTGTCCTAAGACTGCGCTCCTAGACACCAAACGTGGACTGTAGATTTCCAAATTAGCAGACATGACAAGATCTCATGATGAAAAAAAAAATCATGTAGAAAACGATTTCGAGAGGATAGCCATTTATGACAACAAGTCTCAGACTAACGTTTGTATTGATCATGATTTTGGTTTATCCAAATCAACCTTTACTTGACTTTGACAGTGACTCATCTTCAAATTGATATATTATCTTGTGTATATAGTATAAGCGAGCTAGAAGACATGAGACGTCAACTCATGAACGCTCGTATTTATTTTGTCTATCATCAGCTGGCTGTTTACCATAAAATAAGTCCTGCCCACTTTGGGATGAGTTCATCCTGTGTGGTGTTCAAGACTTTTATTTATTGTTATTACCTGTTGCTCACCCTATGCGCTAGACTTATGGGTCACAGTCGAGTAGTGGCACAAATTCCGCGCTGGCTCGTCACAGTGGCCAGCGGCGTCATTGTCCGCTAATCTGTCTGTCCGTGTAACATGGGTAGCGGCTGCTATGAATTTGCCTATTTTTTCCGCGACAATACACTGCCAGTATTTGGTCTTATTATTTACGATACTAGGTATTACTTGTAGCCTTGAAGAATGAATCTGAAGATGAATAAGTAGGTGTGCATCCTGATATAGTTTGACCAGATAATTATTTAATCTTTTACAATTAGGTACAGGTTTTAGATTTAGCCCTAATTTATAAAAGGCCCTTAATCCTATAGAATACTCTCCTTACTACCTACTAGAAATAAGTAATACACTCATATACCTACATACATATATATATATTTTGATTGACAGTTAAATCAATGTTGGCATTACAAGATGTTCAATAATTTCGCGTAACGCATGATTTCATCCCTATATATAATTGTTGTGGATTGCGTTTTAAAGTCCGAATGTTAACAGCACAGCGTACGCACTGTCGCGAGTGTTTTCGCGTTGTGTCCCTGTAATCAATATTTATTGTTATTGGGCGCTCGGACGTTATCTAAAAGGGCGGAACGCTACCGGCGTATTATAATACGTACGACGAAACGATACATAGTATAATACGCGGCGTAATATGATACGTGTTTCGTTTATTTACCGCATATCGTTTCCAGGCTGCTTACCGCAATTGTTTTTGTTATTCTCTTTTTCGGTTAACGTTTTTTTATATTGATTGTGTATCGTTCATTACGCGTTTTATTTTGTTGATGACATTCTTTATTTCCACTAATTATAACATCAGATCCTCTATTTCATAACGTTACGTACATTTATGTATGTATCCCGTTATGTCACATATGCACATACATATATGTATCAATCTTATATCACACATTTTGATAACCATTTATAACTGCGCCAGATTAAATGTGGAACTAGTAGCGTCAATATTGTAGTATTTGTTCCAGAGTACAGTGAGAGTACGTATAAACAAAATCGTGATACAATCGATAATAGCTGTAAGTGCGAGATCAAGTAATTCCCCCGTGTCCATGCGTGACGTATGACGAGCGGCGCGCGCCCCGCGCGGGAACTTTGAGCGCTCGATTGCTGTAATCTCTCCGAGATTGCCACTCATTTATTGTCTAGTGCCCAGCCACTGGTATATTAATACACCGGAGCGATTTCGCGAGCCGACATCATTAAATATGTCGCGAAAATTTTTGTGTCCATTAATAAAATTAATATTGTTGTTTAACCTGTCATTAAATATTACTTTCCAAACTCAAATACTTATTTTGTAAAGTAATTTCAGGAAATATCCTGATGGGGATGCAGAAATAATCGGAATCTGCGAGCGTGTATGAAGAGAAGCGCCTCAGAACTGAAAGGATAGAGAAATTAGACATTCAGTGTTTTCTATCTACTCCGTGACCTGGCGTGGTGAGAAAATTTAGGTGAAAATTTAATTTGTTAAATAATGTATTTATCCACGCTATATCTCCTAAGCTCCAAGTTCATGGTACGGCAAAAGGACAATTTGTAACATTATGTGTTTCTTCACATGTACGAAATAAATCCCTAATAATATAGCATGTATGACCATCGCACCCATATGGTGTGTAGGCATAGCCATTTGGTTATAATAATGCTATAAAATAAGACGATTTCAATATCGGAGGATTATACTGATGTAATGTTCAGAATGACTGCCTCGTTGATCGAGTGGTTGCAAGTGCGACTGTCGATCGGGAGGTCCTGGGTTCAAATCCCAGGTCGAGTACTATTGGAATTTCTGATTTAGAATTTCTAGTAGTGAATGGGAGACTATATCTGTGCCCGGTGTATGGCAATACGCTCACCACCTATTCCATGGATCATAAAACGAACTGGTGCACCGAGGGAGTGTACTACACTTCACTGCCTACCCCTTCGCGGATTATAGGCGTGATGTTACGTTGATGTTCATTTTTATACTTCGTTGTACAGAACAGTTACCATAGTATACGTATATACATGGATATATAGATTTATAA
Source organism: Parelbella polyzona (assembly GCA_018244815.1). NCBI lineage: Eukaryota > Metazoa > Arthropoda > Insecta > Lepidoptera > Hesperiidae > Parelbella > Parelbella polyzona. Next base: position 5,811 of record DWMF01000100.1, on the reverse strand, counting down.
ATAATAAGCGTTAATTTTTTTTGATTTTGGAGCAGCGCATATCCGCTCTGTTCCTTACATATAGTCATACCTTAACGCCTGTCATTCACAAGGGAATAGTCTTAGTACGAAACAACTTGCCATCGACTTGCCCAACATTTGATGACCGCTTTATTGTGGCAATACACGGCCTTTGATGTATTAAGTGTGGCTGACATTTATAGCCGGATTGGCCGCTAATAAATCTTTCTTGTTTTGTTGTTCTGTTCCCCGCTTGTTTGGATTGCTGTTTGATTAATTGGACAACAGCGAGATTTTTTTTCGATTGTTACGTACCTACACAGATTTTTGACACTTTTTTCCAATAAGCAAAATGAATGCACGCTTAATTAAGATGGAAATCTAGTTGTTTATCGATAAATCTGTGTGCAAATGCTGGAAATATGGGAATGTTTTGTTTCTTTTTTCCCACAAATGCGTTGTTTATGTGTTTGAGATGTGTAAACAGAAGCTGGTGCTGGAGATGTAAGCTTCCCGAGAAGGAAATGAGGTTTACCTGGCTCCCAGAATCGAGCTTGGAACCCGTTACACCCAATTTCTACACCTATATTCAGTAACACAAAGAAATTAAAAAGCACTTTGATATTGCCAAGCTTAGCACTATCATCCGAAAGGCTTGATTTTTATCGAAGTCAATGAGGAGTTTTCTTCTCTGAAAATTTTATTACTAAAAACAGATATCTTTATCGTGAAGTTAATTAAGCGCTTGTAATTTTAACACGAAGTTATTGCAAGCGCTGAATTTATGTGCCACGCAAAAATATAGCTGCTAATTAGACCAACATTGAGTCTGCTCCCACACGTTAATTTGTTTAAGTTAATTTTCCTCCTTGTTCCTGTCATATTAACTTCCAGATTCGCGTAATTGGACTCAGTATTTCATAAGTGGAAATAAAATTTGTTAACGCTTAGTTGCGACGCTTTGTAAACGTGCATTAATGTTCCAGCTATTCTTAAAAATACGATTAATTGATCGCGGATTGCGGACTCTAATTGCATTGAGAGTTGTGGGTTTGATTCCCAGCCAACACAGATATTCGTGCGATGAGTAGCATGTTCCACGTTGTGTTTGGGTAAAAAATATTGCAGTATGATTTTGGAAATCTATGCTTGCGTGTGTATCATTGTCCGGTTGCAACGGCAAGGCCTCCTCCGTCGCCGTCCTCTTCTAATTGTTTTTTTTATTTCCACATTTCCCATTTATTTGAGTAATTATTTAATAAAATATTAAATTAGCGTTACAAAATTCATTATACTTAATATATTCAATATATTAATCAAATAACTGTGGTGTGTTTATGATGGAGTTTGGTGTTTGTAAAGTGCAGTAATTCTCATTGAAAAACGCCCTTAATGAGTTTTTAAATCATTAATGATGACTAATAATTTACTCATCTTCATTAAAATATTTTATCAAAGATTACTTCGAAGTCAAGGGGATTTTAGGTTTAATTCTGATATCTTGCATACATAATTGTTAAAAGCCTAATGTTTATCGTAGACCTGCCACAACTTCTTCCTGCCCTTCTCGGGTTTTATCAGATTACCTGGTATAACGGCGTCGTAACGTTCTTTCGTTTGATAGTCATAATAGGAGTTTTATTTTTTTATTTATTTTAAAAGATGTAGTTTATAAATTAGTACAGACTTAAATTTATAGATGAATTCGTTCGAAACGAAATTCTACTTTGATATAAAATTCAGAATAACGCCTAATGAGTTCTTTACTTTCATTCTTGTGCGAGTTATACAGCGGCAAAATGTTAAGCTCCACTGTGAGATAGCACTTGCTACAACACACGTAGGTACATGAGAAATTTCGAGCATCCAATTAAAGCAAATCCGAGCTGGTGTGGCAGACAGGCACAGAGTGGAATGAAGTTAAATAATTAGCGCGCGCGCGATGCCTGCATGACTGACAAACTGAAATGGAAACTTTGTTTAATATTGAAACCGAGTTCTTGTAGACGGAAAACAATGTACGTACGTACCTACATACCGCCCACTTGAGGCATCATATAAGCCTATATATTGTATATCAGAACGCTTCAAACATGAAGTATCAGTTTAGTTAGTTTAAAAACGGTAAGACGGTTATGCCGTCATGTGTTCTGTATGCCGCCTCTCTCAACCATCTTTACGTGTTCCTCTATTGCTATAAATATTTTTTTTTATAATATTTTTGCATACACGCTCTACTTCGCTGTACTTCATGCGTTCGTCGCTTGAATACGTTGTAACTTTTTGTAAATATTTTTACTACAAGAAAAATATTTACCTATGTTTTATTCAAGAAAGTCCATGGTTTTATTTATTGCACTCCATATTATGTATAAATATTTTTCCTTTAATTAATAATTCTTTCAATACGCGTCAATTTCAGTGTTTTATATAATTATTATGCTGAGAGTTCCGCGATGGCATTTTTTATATTTCCCCGTGTAACTGCAAGGAGTGAAGGGTTGAGAGGGAGAAAGGTAGTTAGAAGAAACGTAAGTACCAGTTGAACATCAGTCGTACGCCGCTACTTGTCAGACGGCAACTTACAGCGTAAGAAATTCTCTAGAGCTGCAGTTTATCTTAGCTGCAAGACTATATATCACTGTTTGGACAATAGTACTATAGGTAGTCCAGTACAATAGGGCTGTAAGGTGGCGAACTATTCGTAAATTAATTTAACAATAATATGACATTATTTCCGTTGTTAGAGCAAGAGAATCAAATGAGCCACAATAATGACAAAGCGTAATGATGACATCTTCACCAACCCCCATACAGATCCACTGTCGGTCACTGGTCTATTGAAACAATCCATTTAAGAGAAATGTCTCCGTCCACAAAACATTTTGAAGCTTGAATATTTATTTCTATAGCTATCTATTTATAAATTAAAGACAATTGGCTTTACGATTGTTCGAGCGATTGCAGGGTCTGTTATTATAAGATCTTTACAGCTTGAAATTCCTAGTAGTAGCTCCAAGTCTGTATTTGTGCCCGGTATACGGCTATAGGCTCACGCTCAATATCGTGTTGGGACGTAAAACTGGTGAGTCGTAAGAGTGTACTGCGCTACTCTGCCTACCCTGTTATGTTAATGTTAAAGACAATATGCAGCAGCCCTAGTCGCACAACAGATAGAGCCTGCGTTTACTATTAACCGGAGTGCGACTTAAACTACACCCCGGCAAGCATCTCCGCGATTAATTACGGAGCAAGCCCCGCTACCCGATTTCGTCTGCGAGCTCCTCAGCTATTCCTATTAATTAGCGAACTTGTTTCGTTAATTACGCATCATGTCGGCCTCGACGTTCGGCTTCGAGCTCTTATTTGTTTTGCGAGTACGAGTATGATGTTAAAGTTCAGGTACATCTTATATATGACCTTGAACCGTTGCCAAACGAGCAGTTTTTGAAGAGCTACTAGCTTTGACCCCGTTGTCGATCGTAAGTTATCGATAAAAGTACCTACGTTTGGTCAGGAAGCAGCTGATATTTGTATGGGAGAAAGCTTGCGTCACCTTTCTACTAGATTTTTCACGTTTTGGATGGCACAGTAAGTATTCAGTCGTGGTTGTGATCATAAAATTACTTTTCGGACAATCTTGCATTTAAAAAATATTCAGGAAACTGGTTGGTTACTAACGTACATAATATATAGGTAAATAATAATAATAAAATAAAGATATTATCTTTGGAAATCCGTACTGGAGCAGCGTAATGGGTTGGTTCTCGTGACAGTTCCAAGCGAACCGTATGGCCGGCAGTGAGGGGCAACAAGGGTCGCCGTCATTTGTGGACATTTAAGGAACTCCAATTTATGATTTTAACTTTAAACTAATCAAGTTGCATTAACTTAACGTTAGTAAGTTAAGTTATTCTAAAAACACATTCGAATATACATTTTATCATCATTTTTTAGTTTAATTATTTTTATCATCTCATCATTGTCATCATCAGCATACTCCCGTCCACTGCTGGACAAAGGGCCTGTCTAATGGCACGTCACAGAGCTGGATCTACAGATCTTCGCATCCAACCACTGCCAGCCTCTTTACGTAATTATTTTTAAGTTTAGTTTAAAAGTAAAAAGCTGCGAATTGAATTTATTTATTATAATGGGCGTGTTTGGAAGGTTTAAGTCGTAACGACACACGATATATTTTTTCTCCCGTCGCGGCCTGCGGGTAATCCAGTACGGAACGTGCCCCCCCTAATCTAATTTATAACACGTTGTCGCTTTATCCCAAATAATTATTTCAGCTTTTGTCACACCTAACTGGTTCAGGTTTGTTTTTTTTTATACCATTTGCTTACATCGTATTTAAAGCTACAACTGTCGGATCTTAACGAAAAATTTGAGCATTTTAAATAATAAATTTACCAGATTACTGCATCAGAAGCAATGTTATATTTAAAAATATATATTTTTATTTTTATGTCAATGTACATAAATTGTGAATGAAAGATACATGTTTATTTAATGAAATCCAAAACTTAAAATCATTTATAAATAAACATAAACAAAGGGAAAATAAACCCTTTAAAAAAAGAAAACATTCTAAGATAAATAAATAATATATATTATATTATTAGTTGATATCGGTTAACTTCACTATCTTAAAACTGCCGATTATATACATTTATTATATATATTTTTATGTCCCATGTATAGTGGTTAAGTGATGCTATTGGGAAATTTAAGTTTTAAAAAATATTTCGCCCGACCCGGAGATCGAACAGAAGATCTCACGCTTGGTAGTCGCGCTTATAACCACTAGAATAACGAACTACTCACATGTAAAAGTCAAAATTACATATACAAAATATTTAATTATTGTGTGTACTGACCGCGAACTACAGAAATCATATCTGGGGGAACTAACGCGCACGCATTTGACCGTCTTCATAGCAGGCTGTTAGAATTTATTTATCCGGCTGTATGTACTGTTTCAAATAATGAACGATAACTTTTTCGCTACAAAATCAGACACTAGACAAAGTGCATTAATTAGAAATGAACTTCAGTACGCAGTTAGTGAGCATCACAACCTGTTTACATAATTGGTTAAGTTTAACGTGTAAATGACGTGCAAGTTGTAGGCACTCGTGTCTACACTGTTGCAGGAATGTTACATGTTAATTTGTACATAGAATTTTGACTTAGTAACGAGATCAAAACGGGATGAATTTGATGAACATTGACAGTGATTCGAAAACAGCGAAAGCCTAGCGGTTAAACATTCGGCCTCTCACAAGGGTAATTCTTAGTTGCGATACAAAAATAAATTCAAAAAAATGTGCGTTTTAAGATTAAGTTTCACTGGTTATAGAGGTTAAAATCAATATCGTGAGGATACCTAACCGGCCAAGAGTTCTCCATAACACTCTTTAAGGCATTTGTTGCCTGTCAACTATTATTGAATAATCAGAACAAGTCATATCCTCAACCCTTCTGTTATGAGACCCCTATTCAATAGTGGAAAAATAAAATGATAATGATGATTGCTTTTATAGAGGCAACACGGTTGTGATATTATAGCATTTATGTGTGATACCTGAAAGCTGCCTGAATACAAAGATTCAGATTCAGGATTCATCCATTGGATTAAGAAAAATTAAACATTCTAGCAGTTTGTCATATTTGCATAAATATGTTATTAAACTTTTCTGACTTTTTAAATTATCTCTGTTGATATGATAATAAAATATAGTTATATCCGATCGTCTCGTTGGTCGAGTGGTTGCAGGCGTACTGCTGATCAAGAGGTCCAAT
>DWMF01000099.1:0-19331 GCA_018244815.1 Parelbella polyzona | reverse complement strand
CCATGGATTTGAACCCAGGACCCCCGGAATGAGAGGCTGAATTCTTAACCACTAGGCTACCACTGCTTTTTTTATATATTTACTCCAACTTTATTACAGGTATAATAATATGAAAAGAATTGCTTCATATTTAAATAACATAAACCATTAAAAATGTAATAAAATTCATCAAAAAGGTAATCAAATTTCTTTTAAAAAGCCCTTAACACGTTCCAATTCCTTACGGACACCTCGAATTCTTGACATCTGATAGGTCATTGCGATTCCCACCTACAAAATACATCTTATTTGTCGTAGCAATTTCCATATACCTACATATTATTCTACGTACATTAATTCGTCGGCCGCGGCCACTGACGACGGTGTGACAGATTTTAAACGCCTGTAGCCTCAGACACGGACTTTGATATCCGGTAAAACAAATTGCGTGTTTACAGACTGTCGCTGAACGTATTTTACACCTCAATTGGAGTTAGGGAAGACTGAAATATTAACAATAAGTATTTCGAAAATCTCCGAAATTTAAAAGAAGCACGTGGAGTCTGTAATAGTAGAGACATATGGTACTCGATGCTCTTTGCCCTCCCCGTAAGAGGTCTGTCGTGGTGACATAATAATAATAATAAATATCTCGTGACCTGGCCACATCTGACCAGTTAATCTCAAACTAAGTGCAGATATGATGTGTAGGTGGCAAATAAAGTACGTATTTACATATAATAATAAATAATACATTTAATACATCCATCCCTAGTGTAGAATAAAATAGCTTTCCGCTTCTTTCCACTTCTCTGCTATTTTCTTCTGAAACGATCGATTTGGATATGATTTTTATAAAAGTAAAGAGCAATGAATACGTCAGATTTGTGTATATGATTTATACATATTTGTTCAAAATGGCTGAAGTATAACGGTGTTTTGACAAAATCTGTTTTCCTACACCTACATGGCTAACTCTGACTCAGTCTTAAGAGATAAAACAAACTTCTAGAAAATTATATGTCTTTTAAAGGTTTACAGAAAAGTCCGTACCAGTATGTTTATCTCCTAAGGTACACTAGGTACTTAAACACACGACAGCTATTTTCATTTATTACATACAATTGTCTCAAATAATATACATATATTAAGTTGCTATATCTATGACAGTTTTCAGTGTCAACCCTCTTCATCCAGCTAAATTTTATCCGTATTAACGATATAGGTATAAAAGTAAATAGGAATATTGATCTTTTAAGAAGACAGTGAATGGTGAATGAATGATAGAATGAATGTATCATTGAAGACACCAATTTTCTCTGTGTCATGAACGACGATTTTCATGTTCCGGTAGTCACCACGTGACGAAGGTGTGACGGGTCGAGGTCAAAGTTTAGTTATTCATACAGAGAGTTTAGTTTGAGCACAAACTGTATATGCCTATTTAAGCGATATTGTTCTTACTAATAACAATATCTTATGCCTATGTAAGCATTATGAGTTATTATAAATATTAAAAGTGTTTCATAAACGTTCCCTATGCAAGTAATGAAAAAAAACTACTCATTATAAAATATTCAGTGTCTTTTAAAATATATCAATCGGCTTTTGATAAATTCTTCTAATTTGATCTGAGTATTGTACAGATTTTGATAGCGAAAGTATTCTCTCGGGGATCGTGAGTTTAAATCCTGTCGCGCATCTCGTTACAAAACTACGACCGTTTTACGATTTGATGAAAGTGACATTAATAAACCCCAAAGTACTTTCTCGAATGTTTGAAGTCTAACAACCCGCACGAGACAGACTAAATATAGGGCTTCTATTCCTGAAAGGAAATCCGTGTCCACTAGTGGAACGATGAAAGGGTTTACGATGATACATCTTTGTTCTTTTCGACTGATGTACACAAATAAGAATACGAGATTGCATTTCAATATTAATGTGTAAGACGCATAGTAATATATAAATTAGGCTCATTAATATAGACCTCCTAGTTTATTATTCCTCAAATTCTTCAAGTAAAAATACATAAACAATTTCAAAAACGTTTGTGTGCAGCGTATTTGTATGTAATTACGTCTCTTTGGATTGAAACTCACGTGTTTCGACTCTTGTCGCTCTGAGGCGGTATTTGACATGCAGTTAAACGAATTGTGGTTTCCCAAACATGTTATTTTTGTTGCTTAATAAATAGAATAAAAATATATGGGTATTTATACATCGAAATATTATATTTAAGTAACCACGATTGTTTGAGGTAAATTTTGATATAGCTAAGCTAGCTTTGAGGTAAATTTTGTTATTTTAACAAAAAAAATGTCGCCCAAAAAACTTAATGTTATTAATAAGATACGGGTAACTTAGTAAATTGGGCAAGTTTATAAAATATATAAGTAACTTACTAAGAAAATACGGCTAAGTTGATAAAAAATCACCTGTAACTTAATGGACAAAAGTTTCCTCCGGATACTCTTGCAGAACAGTGACACGTCACTTAGTGACTGAGAAATTACATTAGCCACGTTTCTAAAGCGATGATTTTCATGTTCTCTCCCTAAGCCTCCCCCCCCCCCCCTTTTCTCTCTCGCCCTCTACCACCGTCTGCGGGTGACGAAGGCGCTCACCGAGTGACGGTCGTTAAGCGCTTGTCACCTCGGATGTAGGCTTTGACGGGCAGTTAAACGAAATGCCTTGTTTTTGTGACGTGTTGCTATTTAGTCCTATACCTACCGATCTTTTTGCGAGACATCCACCCGGATTTATATCGATTTGCCGTGATAGGACACGTGTACGGTTCATCTGAGACAATGTTATCACTACTCGCATTTGTAACACGAAGCATTTTTATTCTATCACAAATACAATACGGTATAGACAGAGAGTAAAGTGCTAAATACATACATATCTACGTTCTTGTAAACATTCATCCGTCCATACAAACGTCCATACAATTACCAGTTGTTTCAGATAGTTTTTACTCTCCTATTGTCCTGTGTTTGATCTATTTGGTCAAGATAGATGAGTCTCGGCTTCCCTCAGCACCTACACCCACAGATATTCACAATATAATTTTGTTCATGATCTATAATATGATTTATTCCGATGTTTGATTCCAGGCCTATGTCCAGCGCTGGGCACCTGTGAGCTGAAATAATAAATCACAGTAACATAATTTTGTTTAAAGTATTGATATTTTAGGCGGCTGTAGTTTAGATGACAAATTATAGTTTCTTTGTTAGAGTATTGTGTTCCTTCCAAGTGGCCTGCACAGCGATGTCAGGGACAAGGGGATGGTAAATCCAATAAAGAATTCTCATTCAACCCCCATAAATGACGATGCTTGACGAAGGTTTGACGTCCGTTTAAATATTGGGGGTTATTTTAAATGATTACATGTTTCCATAGGAATTATCCCTAGACATTTTAACATAAGACCTATATTTTCCCAGTGGGATAGCCAGAGGAGTGTAATACACTCCCACGAGTCACCAGATTCGTTTACGTCCCACTAGTCCCACAAAGAAGTGAACCTATTGCTATACACCAGGAGTAAATCCAAAATCCGAGCCACTACTAGGAAATCTAACGTAACGTCACGCCTGTAATTCCCGAAAGGGTAGGCAGAGGATTCTAGTATCTACACTCCCATGTTTCACCAGTTACGTTTAAGTTCCATGGAATAGGTGGTGAGCCTATTGGCATACACCGGGCACGGATCGAGACGCCGAGGCACTACTAGTAATTCTACATTAGAAAAGTCCAATAGTACCCGACCCGAGATTTGTACCCAGGACCTCCCGGTCGACAGTCGCGCTTGCAACCACTCGACTTACGAGGCAGTTAATATGAACAACAATATTTAACAGAATAAAACTGTTTTATTATCAAATGCATATAAAATGATGAATAAAATTCCTATATTATAATAAATAAATAAAATACAGTTATCTAATGAAATTCATATTACCTACATGCATATCGGTTTATGCTTTATTTTATTAGGTTACGTAGAGATATATGTATATTCTTATTATGCATGCTAAAGTAACTTTATATATCTCTGTTTACCTTTTCAAGACTAAATCGGAACAGATGAGCCGATTTAGATCAAATTTTGGATTTATGACGTTGCTCAAATTAAAGCTTTGGAAAGGAATTGGAAAAGACTTTATCAGCTCCTCTAAGCGCGTAATGTGGTTTATGATAAGAATTATTAAATTTACACCGGACTAAAGTTGCGGATGAATGGTTAGTTTTGTTACCTATTAATAAGAAGACGTAAATAATATATTATACCATTTTACCAAACAATATGTATCAGCAATACCATAAACAGTATTAATTCGGTTCCTCTCAAAATACCTAGTATTATTTGCTTATTCCGCCAAAAGATGGCGCTGTTAATATATTCATATTTACCGTACGATTATTGCACAGTTTGTTAACAAAGAATGGGTAGGTAAACAGAAGCGCAAGCTTAACACAATATCGCCTTTGTAACCTGATGATAATGTCATTACAAGCATGAGAAGCGCGACATTGACTCGGTATTGGAATGTCGCCAATCGACGGCTTAACTCCGGTACGGTGTAATGTAGCTTACGCATTAATCGAATGTTTTTAAACTAGAATACTTACTTGGGCTTCTATTGCCTGTACCTACCGGCAATCCAATCAACCAATGTATGCATTATATTACCATGGCAGGTTCCTAAAAGGGCAGACAGTAAGATATACTATTAACGAATACTTTAATGACTAATACATTTTTGAAATTAACCTAAAATCAGTCTGACGCCCATCTGATTAGTCACCGTCGCCTGACATGTGCAACACCAGAGGGGCTGTCAATGCAGTGCTGGCATTGTGGCAGAGCTAACAATAGCAGCAAAAGCAAAACAGGCAAAATAAAGCAACAGCAAGAAAATAGAAGCATACCGAATACCGCAGCAGAAAGATCACGGAGAAGGGAGGGAGCGTTGGAAGATATTTACTTTAAACTATAGCTATTAATTATCAACATAATACAGACAACAATACAATACTTAAACACTAGAGATGCGAGCTTGAGCATTATAAGCCCTAAAATGCGTCTTAGTAACGAACAATTAGTACTTTATGGTTTTCATTAAGTCTATTTATGTAGGAATTTTCATATGACTATAAATAGTTCAGCTGTAAGGCTTCGTTTTGACGCCAAAGCCCCTGTCATAATATGATCGAAGGTCAATGTTAGCATGACGTAACAGTGTATTTATACATAGTGTACACTTCATTGTTATGTAAAGTTCCGCTAACTAAATCATTGCCATGACATTTCTACATATGTGAAGATGTTCGAATTGCGGTACTCGAGATGTAATAACATTGGCTTAAAGGACTACCATTGTTTTTAAAGTAGGTACTGTTTTATTACAATTAAAATTATTATTCACGCTACTTTCCAGTTTGGTAGAGAGCACCGAATGTCAAACATCCTGAGAACTAATATACTCCCTTTAAATTCATACTTTTTCAGTAAATACTACTTTTGTTACCTGTGTACTGTTATATGGTGTGTGTGTGTGTTGTTATTATGCACACACAGGTTTACTAAATTACTGTTTAGGTGACGCCTTCGCCCACCAAGGGTCTCACAGTCGAACCCCGGTACACATCGGGCTTTTGAAGCTGCGTTTTTAAGACTAAAGTACTCGCAATACATACTGACACTTCATTATATAAAATGTCGATCATCAGGCCACTGCATAACTGCATAAATGCAAATGAAAACAGTGCAATTCGTTCCATATTATTGACGAAATCGGTGTACATACGCACGTCTAGTTATTCTTGAATATTAATACGCTATAATGCAATTCTCATTCGTTCAGGTTCAGCACATGAAACACGCAAGTGATATTGCTCATCGTCAACAACCCTTTCATAGCTCCACTGCTGGATACGGGCCTCCTCTCGCAATTGAAAGGGTTAAGGGTTGTGTGACGTTGGCCAATTGCGGGTTGACAGATTTCACACGCCTTAGTATTATTATATTATTATAAGGTATGCTCTCCTCACAACGTTTCTTTTACCGCTGTAGCACGTGAATTTAATCTTAAATAGCATTTTTGTAAAAAAAATGCGCGCCAGTATTTGAATTCAGAACCCCTGATGTTACGGGCTGAATTAGGGGTTCTAATTTTTTTTGTCGACAGCCTAAATGAGATCTTCTGATCTCAAACTAAGCAGAATCTGTGCTATAATAATACCACCACATACAAACATACACACATGAATTTAGAAGCGACACATAAATATTTCGAAGCGACAACTTGAGGTTGTGAGTTTGATTCCTACCCGAAACAAATGTTTGTATCATGGACATGAATTTTTATTATGTGTGTATTGTATATGAGTAAATATTTAGGAATGTATGTGAATGATGTATTTAAAGCCATTGTCTGCTTATCAAACCATAGACCGTTAGTTTGTGAAAGATGGCCCTGTATGATATGTCCCAAGATATAATTAGTGTTATTGTACCATAGAGACTGGCTAAGTACACACACCAAAACAATTCTTCATACAAATTCCGAGCCGAACAGGTCCTTACTTCCGCAGTTTTTATTGGCACACAAAGAACTTCCTTATAACTCCGTGCCTATCAATCAATCCTGCCACCGATCAGCCCAGTCCTCCAGCATACTAAATACCAATTTACCCGCGCAAATGTAAACAGATTTGAAATTAAAAGGAAGATGGAATCAGAAAAAAACAGGAAATCATTTGTAAAAGTAAAAATTATTTCAGAAATTGAAATGTAGGTACAAAACGACATTGTTATAGGAAAAGTCTGTGAACGAAGACATTTTTAAATCTTCACATTATTGATACGGATCATACTGACCAACGCCCAGTAACGTCGACATTTTATTGCCAATGTGGATCAGTAAACAAACAATTATCGTTTATATGGAAATATATTTTAACACGTGCTCTCAATGGTGCTGAGGTAATGTGGTAAGCACTGCGTTGTATCTTACATAAGATATGTATTCATATCGTATATATACTTATATGCATATATCTATGTATATGATCATTAATATGATTATATATATGCATGTGCTTGAATATTACCGTGAAGTATGCTTTTAAAACACGTTAGCTCTGTCACTGAAAGCGTTGACTGGCAGTGGTATTAAGCATTAAATACGCCCTTGTAACCCTTTGTTTGTGGTTTTATTCGAGAATAAGTAAATAATAAATGGGTTCTCAATGGAATAAATTTCTTCTATCGGTTTCTGTGGTTTACGGAAAGGGATAAATACAAAATAAGCTCATGTCTGTTAAGGTGATATTTAGCAATCGGTACTCACAATTTACCCCCTAAAGTAGCTGGCGTCATGATGTAATAATAAGTAAATAAATAAATCTCAATCATATCAAAATTAAACATACCTACATGTATAATGTGGCATCAATTCCACACGACATTGATAATAGTAAAGGGGAATTTCTATCTAAGATCTGGTAACCCTGAGATATTATCTAGAACGGCTTTGTGTTGCTTGCACTTACTACGCCTTAATCTTAGTTCATCTTCGGTAAAGCGTGAGCAGGGCTTCCAACTATTTCATTTTCTATAGCCTAAATATTACGGTGTGTATTTATTTATAAATTGAACTGAAATATTTATTTGTACATCAGTTGAAAAATAAACATATCAACACCAAAATCTTTAAACATTATAAATACACAAAGTGGTCCCAACTCAATCACAGGTAATATTTTTAACGTGCTTTGTCACCATATTCTTATTTATTACAATCTTTAGTTACCCGCAATAGTTTACAGAATACAATTGCAAAATGTTAGCGTAGCACTTGGCTATATTATCACAAATTATCCCTGCACTTTGCGGTTGACGTCAACAAACACGGTCGACAAGTAAATACGACTTGGCTAATATTGTAATATTGAAGTTTCTACATTGTTCAATATTTACCGATTTTCATACTGGCCAGTCACAGGTTTGAAGACAAAACACGATAAATACCATTAAGAAAGCTAAATTCAACCCTGACCCGCATTGCTTTGTCACTTTGGCTTTGTCAAATGATACCAATGCTCTTCATTCGAAGGTCATATCTCTCTAAGATGCAAAGCCTCTCTAGCAACATCGCCGTCAGCTTAGAGCTACTAAACCTGGTATTATAAATGAAATGAACTGCATGTATTCTACATAAAGATGATTTATCACCGCAACCCATAAACATCTGTTATTTAATATCATTCCGCTTGCAATTTTATCCAATCAGATCATATAATCATCAATCCATTAGGAACGACTACTTTTTCCGCCGCAAATTAATACTAATCGTTTTTAAACGACCCTTAATAGCATAGATAATATTAGTTGGGCACTGATTAGGTATATCACAATTTGCTCATTTCTCATTTCATTTGTGATATCTTATAGATTCTAGCTGTAAACATTTAATAATTAATTAAATTGATCATGAATACAATATTGTAAATAAAACAACTTAATTCAAACTGTGTTCAGAGCACAGAGTTCGATTAGTATCAAGTATTTTGTTTACCCGCCAATTCTTAACTGTCATTCATGACAGCATAAATATGGCGGCGAATGATTTGTATGTTATATGTATGGTCATATACGCAAGTGCGTTATATAATGTCGATTAAAAAAATATTCAGGTCTTCGAGTTTTTCCACAGACAAAACATAAGATCGACACTGCTACTGCGCGAGCATTGTGCACGTGTGTATGACGTAATCGAATAGTTATTGCGCAGTCGCACCTTCCTCGTACACAATGCTCATTACATAGATTTTCTGTTTCAATTAGTTCATCGACAACATAGAACTTTAATTAAAACATGAATAAATTATTGTGACATAAATATATTTATGGCGTTGATGCGAAGCTTGTCGTCCATGCACTCAAATACGACTGAAAACAAAACATACTTAATTATTTACTATTAAATGTTTCGCGGGTGTTTATACACATGATTATATATGTACCGGCTTAACTCACGTGCGTTTTTCGGGGTGGCCCGACTAGTCTACGCCGCGACCTCACTGCAAACGGCGGGAGCTCATGAGGAAGGACCTCGTACAGGTCCGAATCTAGTCGAACCACCCCGAAAAACGCACGTTAATTAAGCCGGTATATATAATCATACTTAATTTTGTTTTGAAGTAAATCCGTTTTTTTTAATGTATCCTTTTAATTGTTTCAGATTGAACAAATTTGGCTGTGAATCGTCTATGTTGATATTGTGAGTAAATATAATTACTGTCAAGAAAATATTAACACCACCGTATTATTGCTTAAGAATTTCCCGCCTACGGCCGACATTATGTTTTTACTACATACTAAATATGTAGTAAGCCACGTAACACTGAAGTTAGTAGATGAAATCTGAATGTGTAATTTACGATTAATATTCCTATTTCAATTGATATTTTGTACTAAAATTTAGTATTTTTTCAAATGACAAATATGTATATAGACAACGTAATTAAAGTAAATTATCTAAATAAAACATTCCTTACATCCTTTTCATAACTGAAAAGCGCAACAAACGATGCCACTTAAAATTTAAATAACAATAAAGTAATGGAAACATTCCGTTCAGTATTTATGTTTGTAATGTGTTTGCATTTAAATAGGTAACCAACGGTAAACTGAAAAACGATTAAAGCGTGTGTTCTTGCGAAAAAGGGACAATTGATATAAATAACTACATAGTTTTCTTTGGAAGTTTTCACATATGGCAAGGCTAATCGTAAATTATTTTTTTCTATACCGTCGGTAACTAATATATTACTTCAATTGTTAAACGAATATTTTTTCAACTAAATAAATAGCAGATATAAGGCCCAAAGCGCAAACTTGCGTATTAAAACTCATTAGATTTATCATTTATATTGAACCATAAAGCAACTGCAAAATTTCTTATAAATATTTTCAATAGTAAAAAACAATTAGATTGATAATTGATTTTTGGATCCGCTCTATTGTTAACAAATACTTCTTTCATATTTACAAGACTATCATATGCGAGGAGAACGAGCGTATAGAGTGGGCTGACCTCGCAGTAAGTTGACATTGACAATCTGTCACACGTTCTTTCATTCTTTGCCGCCAATAAGTCCAGTGACATAGATTAAACAGGACATTGTTTACGTAACACATTATTTGTAGTTATGGTAATAATAATTTCCTATAGATTTAACCAGGCAATACCAAGATAACATACATAATAAATCACCTAAAACTTTTTGTTGAATTTTTTTCATATTTTAAGCCTGAATTCTGTGTTTTATTTATTTATAAATAGTATCATATTTTTAGTAGCTTACATAGTTTTCTAAATGTTAATATTATTGATTATAAATGAGCTTACTTGTATTTAAGCTTTAGGATTTATGAAAAGTATAAAATTGTGTCGTCCTACAAAACATGACAATAGCGAAGGTCAAAGTTTCAACTCTGTAGACGAAATTAGAAGCCCGTAATATATATATAGTAAAGTACGACACATTCACGCTTAATGCCTAAATTTGCGTTATACTGAATACGCGGCTTATATAAATAGATTTAAAGAGAGGTAATATACAAATGAAATTAATCTTTACAAAGCATCTTTACAATACATTCAATTAAATCAAATAAATATTTTTGTTACGTAAGAAATCTATATAAATAACCATTTTTGTAATAATTTCAATAAAATGGAATATATCGAGTATTGCTTGCTCAAAAGAGGGAAGGGGCAGTAGACGGAGAGGGGTGGGGGGGGGAGCAATTGCATCTTTTGTCTCAATTCCGTTCTACCTTACTATATTATACATTATTGAATTTTGTGCTTTGATGTAAGTCCTTCGATCAGCAAAATATTTAACAGTTTTTCTTACTATTACATTCACAATAAATGTAGGTAGTTGTTAGACTGATCTTGTCACTGGCTGAATAGATAATATGTTTTATGAAGATGTAATAAAATTATTTTTAAACGAAGATATTCAATGTTCAACAATGACACAGATGCTTGCATATTTTTATTAATTTAAACTTGCACATATACAGAAGAATTCGTCTGTTAATAAACTGTCCAAGGACATTCGAGAAACCTTACCGCCTCCAGGTAACAATAGATGACATTTAGATTGGAATGTAGTCCTTAAATCTTGTTTTGTAACTCATTTTCATTTTTTATTTACCTATAAAAACATCTTACAACGGAAAGTGAAGATTTATGATTCTTTATCATTACACTTATAAATTCTCAAAACGAAGCGCGAGTTTAACGGTGGTTGAAGAAATCAGGATATCAAATGGGAGCACGGTAAAAAAAGAGTTCATGATTTTAACTACACATGAGACTTAGTCTCTTACTGTACTTTTTCTTCAGTAGCAGTCTTTGCCATCATCATCATCATCCTATCTCAGTTCACTGCTGGACATAGGCCTCTCACAATGAGCGCCATCGCGCCCTGTCCTCGGCTTGCCGCATCCAGAATCTGCCTGCAGCCTTTCCCAGATCGTCATCCCACCAGACCGGAGGGCGTCCTATACTACACGCCTACATCACCGGTTGTCGGTTCTTCGAAAGATATGCCACGCCTATTACCACTTCAGCGATCTATTCCTTTGAGCTAGCAGCTGCAGTAATACTTTGTTACTTTTTCTCCAGTAGACGGGACAGCACTTCATTAAACAAATTAAAAGCGCCACCTGAAAAAATTTGCGCTTATTAAATCAGTTGTAATGAATAAAATACTTATGATTGAAAGTACCTGTAAGTAAGTTATACGTTAATATTTTTTGGGCGAATTCGGGCAAAATTGGCATCAGTTCTGTTTGACGCTGATCGGCTTAATTATACCCACTGACCAGCAACCGCACCCATCAGAACCAAACACAAACAGCTTAAACAACAAATACTTCAGGAAGAAAAACCTGTCGCGGTATTACTGCCCTCCGCGAACTGTATCCAAATCCTTGCACCTAAAAAATATTTTGTGAAAGTACAAATAAACGAATCATGAAATTATTTACATTTCTAGCCTTCTTATCAACATAAAGAAAATGTCTACATCTGATCCTGCCTTGTTTTTTCGTTATTACATCTCCTTTTTTTCTAATAAAACTCATACCGATACAAATACTTTCCAACAAAAAGTTCCTTACTGTTCGTTATGTACATAAGACGTACGCTTTATTTAAAACACTCCCAACTTGAAATAACCAAACTTTTGGGTCAAAGTAAAGAAATTTTATTTATTTAATCTGTTTTATTTGCTCTGGAAAAATAACGCTTTGTGAAGTGTACACTCGTTGCTTTTTTAGCGCACTGTAGATATTGATATATTTTTTTCGTCTGACAATGTTTGCTAACGAAAAGGAAAGCTTACGGTAAAATTAAAATATTTTTTAATGCACGTGTAAAGAAAACCGTTTAAATGAAAACACCTGAACACCATTAATTAAAAAATGAAATATATTAAAACCATACGTTTGCTGCGTAGTCGCTAATTAGTGACGTCTTAAAAGCCTTGCATCCGTGTTGAGAAAAAAAGCCATTTCTCGTTGAAATCTCCCACGCTGTGATTGCCAAACAGGTTTACGCGGGAATCAATCTTATTTTCTTTTACGTAAAAATTAAATATACAAAATTTATTCGTATGATGTTAACGATAAACGGATATGATTTTAATACAGTTTAGTCAGATATTACACTAGGCATAACTAGCGACATTGAACTGGTAATGGCGGTTGAGATCATGTCAACCGGTCTGACAACTAGCCGGGCGATTGTCACTGTGCTGTCGTTCTTGACATTGTAAGAGCTAGCAGTTGTTTCTTTTTATGCCTTTTTTATTCTTAAATAGACTATGATAAACTTTCAATCTGCTTATTAATTGTCGTATAAGTAAAAAAATATATTTAAAACTATAAAATGTACGAAAATAGTAATGAATGTAAACTAATCACGTCAGGTCTATAAATATAGACATATTTCGCACTTGAAGCTCTCTGGCCACCCTGTGAGAGTTCTGATGTAGAAGTGTATAATAATGGAAATAAACTAATTAAATGTATGATTTAATTTTGTATACCTTTCAAAATGTGTACAAATGTTTTCTTTACATAAGATTGACATATATTTTTTGAGTCAAAATTTGATGGTTTATCTGCCTACCTCATCGCCTAAACCGGAGTCCAACAGTGTCAACGGCCTCAATAAGTGCACAGAAAGAGATTCCAATATTTCGATAAATGGCTGCGGCAAATTTAAAGTTATGGGTATTTTAATTAAGATGTAGCACGAATAAAATGTAATTTATTTCGCATAGGATACACGAAATGATGACAAGAATAAGAAGTTAAGAATTTTAGAGATTAGCTTCAGCTTATTTACGTATGAAGCTCAGAAAAAATGAAAAAAAGGAAAGAAAGTTGTAACATTGATTGAAAAATAGAAGTATGTGTAAAATATGTTCTCTTCATCTGTCCTTCTTTAGGCACTGACCCTCTCCTTCCCTTTCGCCCTTCTTTTGAAGCTTAGACAAAAATATATATTGCAAGATCGAGAGGTTTCGGATCCGATTTCCATGCGGCCACTATTGAAGTCATCTTGGATTTTCTAGTAGACATTTATATTGGTGGCTCGGAGTTTGGATGTGTGCCCGGGGTATGACAATAGGCTCAACGTCTATTCCATGGTGGGACGTATAACAAAGCTAGTGAATTGTGTGAGAGTACTGCGTTGCTTTGCCTACCTCTTCAGATATTCCAGGCTTGATGCTACGTTTATCTATGCTATTAATTAATTATTCTTTTCTATTTGTTTTTATAACCATTCAACAACAACGCTTTGTAAGTTTTGTATTCACGATTCTACTTTTTATACTAAAGAAAAAACTGCCAACGTATTGAGACCGTCTGCGTCAGACCGTCGCCAGCCACTTAAACTGTCACTCTGGCTAGCTGGAGGGCGTCCACCGGTACGTTTGTCGGAGCGTGATTTCGACTCCAGAACAGATCTACAGCACACAAAGATAGGTATTATCTAATGTCAGTATGTAATATATATATGACTTTGTTTAAATGGGAACTTTCACATCGAAATACTCTTATCTTAATCGTTGAATTATTTGTGGTTCTTCAATTATATGTTATGTTATACTCAAATAAAGCACGGTCATTAGCCAAGATGTTATATGTTTTTTAACAATAATAAACTATACTTTCCCTTTTATTTTAAAGCCTTTATTCAAATATACAATTTGTTGTTATATAACACAAAGGTTAAGTATGCAAAGGTTAATGGCCGTCGACTGCATCGTTGGTCGAGTGGTCCTAGGTTCGATTCCTGCATGGGACATAATTGGATGTTTCGGTCCTAGATTTTCTAGTAGAAATTTCTAGAAGTGTCTTGAAGTCAGGACCTATTCCTCAATGGGACGTAAATGTAACTGGTGAAAAGTGGGAATGTGCTTCTTTTCTATACCCACCCCTTCGTTGATTAAAGGCGTCGTGTTATGTTAAGGGACAAAGGTTTTCTAATATTTTTTTGTACATAAAGTTAGCATAGTTGTACATAGTTTTAGCGTTACAAACAGTCAATTCGTTTCCCATTTCTGCAATATTTTAACCAGTTTCACACCAGTAAGCGAGCAACTTCAATAGGACTAATTAACACTAACAATCCTATTCCTACAGTCCCGTTCAAACTCAATAGCACACGAGTATGGGCGGTAGCGATCATTGGTGGTTACTGTTCACGCGTTTTCTCCTTTATGTATATACTTGGAAAAATCAATGGAAATTAAATTTTCGACGGAAATTTCATAAATTATCCACAGTTCATGCACTGACCATTATTATTTATTGTTACGTAAACGGGCTGATCTACTGGCGAATTGTTTTACTAGTATTGCCCTCGTACAAATGCAGCATTCAGAAAATTGCAATAATGAGAAAAACGCGAATAAGTCTCTTATAAATATCTATGTTTAACCACATATTAAAAATGTACATTTTTTAGTGCGAAATTATATGGCATTAAATTTAGACATTTATGAAATGTTAATAATGCTATACCAAACCGTACAAGATACTCTGAAACCGTGTTGCAAATCAAAGATAATCTACACAAAGACGCACGACAATAGGTCAACAATTTTATTATTATTGTTATTAATATTAAATATTAATGCCAGGTACTATTCAGACCAGGTAGAAATGACCAAAGGCGAAATACTATTAAAATAATTCGTATATATTCGTATATTCGTTCTTTCTGTTATTATATTTGAATCTTTGAAAATATGTTGAAAGAACTGCGAATAAAGCTTTCGTTATTTCTTTCAAATATACTTACTCTTATAGACCTGATACGCTTCTTCTACATAATTTTACTCGCCAATGGACCACCACCGTAACGCGGACGTGTCGCTAGCTACAGCGCACCTAGTACGAATCTGTCCGTCTGTCTCGCTTCCTCCTTAGATAACACCAATTACGAACATAGGATAATTGTTGAGGAAGTCAGCCTTGGAGGCAATTGTGTTTTGAAAAATTGGGTAAATTTAGCGCAGTAAAGCTTATTGATATTGTTGGATTTACAATTGGTTAATGGCTGTCAAATAAACCTGAGTCACATTTTCTTGTCTAAGTTTTGTCATCAATATAACATAAAATTACGACTGTATACTCCTCATCGGGTAAAAAGAGGAGTGTAATACACTCCCACGGTTTTTGCATTACGTTTACGTTCCACTATGGATTTAGTGGTGAGCCTATTGCTATGCACCGGATAGAAATAAAATATGCTAATATTAACCCGTTATGAAACAAACCAAATAAGCATATAAATACTTGAAAATTCTCTCTACAGATGCAGAATATTAAACTAAACTAACTAAACTAACCTAATCCTCTCAGAATGAGAGGAGACCCATATTCCAACAGTGGAATGACAAATGGGTCGATTATTATTATTAACCCGTTATGAAACAAACCAAATAAGTATATAAATACTTGAAAATTCTCACTAAAGATGCAGAATATTAATGATGTGCCATAATCTTCCACAAACCGCAGCCTGCCTTAAGTTTACGACACCCTTTTTTGTTTAAGCGGGGGGGGGACACCTTCAAAAGGTACCCGATAACCTGGGAGTGATAACGGGTTATGTCGGACTTTTACCGCACTAAAAAGCCCTCAGTAGCCTTCGACGGCGCTAATAGCAGGGTTTCGGGATTTCCAATGGAATGCACCGGTGTCCTTCGAGCACAACGCCCCAACGATCCCAACACCCGGGAGAAGCTTAGTGCCTCTTCCTATGTCAACCTTACGATAACTAACTGAGTTATCCCTGCGTCTTGTAAATTGCGTTCATAACTTCTATATTTGACTAATTCGTCATTGCCCTTTAATTCTACATCTATTAAATACAAAAAATGTATGCATAAAAAATAAAAAGCTCATCCGGTCTGTATCGATACAGATATTTGGCAACCAGAGCCCCTGGCTACCCCGTAACGGTTCGAACGATATAATAATAACTCAAATGCCGTAGCTGTTACACCCCTTAGCTCTCGTAACAATCGAACAATATCCACGAAGTCTGGCAAAATTATTATCATAGCGCGAAATACAAGGGTCTGTTTAATAGAAGAAGAATTTTATTGAAAAATGCTTTATTGAACGTATTATTACATAATAACCGATATTAAAAATGCTGTAACTGTCTCACATAAACGGTATATTGCGTCATTTCAACAGTTACGATCATTTTATTAGTAGTTTGAGGGCATCCGCGGCACCGATAGCCAATATTAAATAGTTTATTATCCCTCCAATATAATATATTGTTTTTTTTTATTTCCTTTATCTGAGAAAAAACATCTTCATGAAGTTTCCGAAAGTGTCGTGCGTCTATGAAGAAGTGATGAGTGTAGAAGACGCCAGGTCTGTGAGGAAGGAAATATTTGACGGTCGATGCTGTAAAGAATCTGCCGTGACTCTGGCCGTTTGCGTTACAGTAAGCGATAATAGTCAACAAATGAACCGTATATATTTTACATATTTTTTTTGGTTTTAGTACAGAAAATAACTGATAAACTAGCAGCAGTCGTAAGTATCAAAACATAACCACAAAAATGATGATTACTTCAAACATTGAATAGGACTGCAGTTAGAATAGGTCTCAGTACCTGTTAACCCATAAGTTGTCCTGAATAACAAAATACTCGAGGACTGCTAGCAATATAATTAATAGACATTCTTATTTCACATTAAAATATAAAAAGGCTGGTAAGTATTAGAATATTATTTTCATTATCTCTAATTACGAGCTTCATCACTCAGACATAATCTGCGGAAGATTATCGTTTCTTATTAATTGGATATTGAATTTTAATTTTCTCGTTGGATAAATTCCCATCAAATCATAAGAAATCTTTTAATCCGCGTGAACCTTGAACAGCGCCGCTATCGCGCCCCGTCGGTTTAATTAAAATAGTTCGCTAAAATGTTATTGAGGAGCTCGAACGATGCGTTTAGAAACTGGATGTAACTACTGCTGACATTCCCCATGAGCTTATAATCCATCCTCTCCATTAACAGTTTATAGTTGAATACTTACTTTTTTATTATATCGTTTCGCCAGGTCTCTCGAGAGATAGGCAGAGAGCACTGATTGCCGAAAATATCTATAACAGACGGGGTTGCTGATAATGATGATGATGATGATATTATTTTGGGTCTTAACCATAAACAATTATCCATTACCTTTGGTCTGTTATGAATTTAAACGATGACAAGCACGCAAATAACTAATGGACAAAACTGACAATAATACATATGTCTAATTTATTTATCCGGTGTAACAGAAGTGAAACTCGGCAGCCTTTGCGCGTCCCACCGTCGCTGTTGCAACTCACGATCAAATAATTTTCAACTTTAGTGTAGGTACTTGAGAACTTTAGTTAAACATTTGTTATCGTTTTATAACGATTTGTATGACATTAAAAATATGGGAACTGCAATAGGAATTTTAAAAAGGATAAAAAATAACAATTTAGAATTTCTAGTGGTGACTCGGAGTCGGAATTGTGCCCGGTGTATGGCAATAGGCTCACCACCTATTCCATGGGACTTAAACGTAACTGGTGAAACGTGGGAGTGTAGTACACCCCTCTGCCTACCCTTCCGGGGATTACAGGCGTGATGTTACTTTTTTAATACATAAAAAAAATTTGTCTATTTCTTAGTTTCTCCGCAGACATATGCCAAATAATGGACTTTGATATCGATTTTACAATTTAAACGGACTGCAGTGTTCATTAACGAGGCAGACGTGGTCCATTTCGTATCTCATTTGCGTATGTAATTTCAAGAAAAAAACCTGTTGCTCTGAATGGGCTATAAAGCGACCGATGTGACCGCGGGATCATTGCACGGAGATACAACAAACTGTAGTAAACAATCAATGAACTCTAGATCTGACCTTTAGTAAGCTTTAGAAATAGCCCCAAACTAGTTTAGCTATGTAGAGTCAAAGACCCAACTCCACATCCACAATTTGCTCGATTGCACATATTTGCCGGATGATACGGAACAAATTAAAAAAAAAATGGTAATTTTTAATCTAATTAGCATATTTATATTTTGAATGTAACAATGCTATTTTTAAGATAGATATGAAAGTTTAATATGTGTATATGAAACCTTTTTAAATATCTATCAAAAACACGACAAAAATATTTGATATTTACAATGAGCATTTACGGACTGTGAATGCTTATACCAATATTAGGTCTAAGATTACGATTAGATATAGTAGAATAAAAAAATAATGTTATAGAAACACATACAAACTTTTATTATCTATACGTCTATGTATTTGAACGTGATAGCCGAAAGCGGCGATAAAAAGTAATAAATGCAGCTTTGTAGTCATGTGTACGAGTACATATATTCGAAATAAAACTTTACCTATCGATACAAGCGACTCCTTTGCATTGCAAATTTAAAAACTGACGTAAAAACCTGGGCTCCAGGGCTGTAAAAGAGTCGTTAAAAGCAATATAAAACGGCAATTCAAAAAAGTCAATTCAGTTCGAATATCTATATACTAAAATGCTAGCAGTTTTAAGCAAACAATTATTTACTAACTTGTCTGAATATTTGCTGATCACTCGTAACTAACTTAATTACAACTATTTACAGCATTAGTATCTACCATAAATAAATTGCACATGATGTAAACGCATGTCGACTGCCTCGTTGGTCGACTGGTTGAAAGCGCGACTGCCAA
>DWMF01000098.1:0-19353 GCA_018244815.1 Parelbella polyzona | reverse complement strand
CACCTGCTCATTGGGATGTCGAGTTTCTGTAACCAGATTACAATAATAAAGAGATTAACGGATACCGCGCACGTTACCTAGAAAATGCTAATGTTACGAACGTGTTGCGATTTCCCGAACAATGTGAATATAGATGTTTTGGTTATTTCAAGCAATTATGTAAATAGAACGAGCAAACACTCGGCGGGCTCTCGAACGTTCCGAGACAATTTGGATATTGTAGCTAGAGGTGAAACCCGTTTAGATTACACATATAGTCACATTTTATACAATGTAAAATCTCGTTGGTTGAATGGAGTGGTGGGGTAGTTGCGAGCGTTACTGTTGAATAAGAGGTTTTACATTCGATTTCCAGGTCGACTAGTATTGAGTTTTTCAAAGTCGACGCTCCTAATTGTGACTCGGAGTGTAGAGTAGTGCCCGGTGAATGGCAATATACTGAACCCCTATTCCATAATGCGAGTTAATCGTAAATGGAAAAAAAATGCATTATTACTACTTAATCGACAGGCCTGTATTTTTCACAATAGAGTTACATGTATCAAACACATTTGATACATGTATGTTTTAGCGGTACATTGCAGTTCCTTAAAAGTCAATAAACTTTGAAATTATGTCAACGGCGAGGCTTCGAACACTTTGCTTCCACCCGAGACAGTTCAATGACTCTATCGAAAACACATATTTACACTTTATGTGCCGTAAAATCCAACACGGATTTGAGTATAACAGCCACTGTTTACTCTTGGGCCTACGAAACAAAGTTATAAGCTTATTAAAATATAGGATACCGTACAATATGTATGTACGAGAAGAGTAAATACGTGCAGAGATGTTCTTATTAGAGCTATTAACTTCACGTGCATAAACAATTGAATAAAAATGGGTTTATAATGCACGTCGCTTGCAATCGTTTTCAGGCAGTAAAATTTGTCTTCCCGTTAAAATATAGAAGCAACTCTGCTAAAAATAGTATCCGTGACAACCTTTTCTCAATGCAATATAAATTACCTACTTGTTACCATCACAAAGACAATTTTATTATTAGATGGTAAATAAGGACGATTCAACTATCGTTGTCATTTCAATGCCATTTTTAGTTTCTTACCTTCTATGGACACTAAAAGTAAGGCCTGACTGTGCAATATCTAAAACTTCGATCACTGTTAGAAACATACCAAATCGTCACCGGTGTCGAAGTCACAGCCCAGCCTGAATTTGACTACGTTCTGTGGGGAATCGCTGTCCACCAGCGAGTCCACGCTCTGGGCTAGCACGACAGAAACGTGGGTGCGGTTTATGTCGCGGTAAGTAAACAGATGGGCGTCTTCTTCACGATCCACCGGCTGCAAGACCAGGTTCTTCCTAGAAAAAGAGTTTTAATTAGCGAAAGAATCCGACAACAGCAAATTAGATAACATTTTCAATATTTCAGGCTGAATATTCGATATAAAGAACTTTTGTTTAGTTCACTAAAACTTTAGTTTATTCCACTAAAACTTTTGTTTAGTACCTATTTCATAGTAGAACGTAGTTTTAAACTTAAATATTCTCCTATACGCTTAGAATAAAATATATTTCAGACTTCAGCGGCGGGAATAAAAAATACAAAATTAAAGAAAAAAAAAATAACAACCATATTTTGTGACCTTTTTGTACCTAGTGTAATTATGACACAATATGAAATTAATATTATGCAGGTAAGACTAAAATAATAAAATATATGCCGCGTATTAAATATTGAGACTAAAACCAAATAAAAAACAGGTATGTTTTAATATTTCTCGTTTGATAGCACAGCTTAATACCAAAATTTCTGGATAAAAGAATAATTTTTGTTGTTAAAAATATTATTTTAACATTAATCTGAATAAATTGCAATATTGTGTATAGAGACATCTGTAAAATATTATGGAACTATTTGGAGTATAATTGTAACTTCCTTAAATTAGCGCCACCTAGTGATAAATTTAAACTGTACGTAGTGTCGTAATGGTTGCCACAAGTTTTCACTAGAGGACTCATATATACCGCTTAGGCTGGTTTGTTTCTGACAACAGATTTTAGGGATGTAGAAAATAGATGTTGTTACTTGCAGGTTTGTGTAGTTCTGAGTTATTAATCAATAAAAATACAAATAAGTTTAATATGCCTTAGCCTAATCTTGCCTGAGGCTCTATATAAACGTATCTGTAACCGCCTGTCAATTATAAATTTAATATACTTTATGGATATGACGACGTGTGGTGCTACTGACAGGCAGAAAGACTGGCAACTATAAGATACTATCGGTGAGTGGCAATTATCAGCGATGGAATTATCGGTAAAAGCCGTACAAAGGACAGGCTGATGATGTGTGTTGTTACTTTATAACCGCGAGATATAGTAGACTTTATCTTCACAGTCTTATTTAGCTAATGAATTCGTTCTTTTATCACTGCCTCGTTGGTCGAGTGGTTGGTTGCAAGCGCAACTGTCGATCGGGAGGTCCTGGATTCAAATCACAGGTCAGTTACTATTGATTTTTTCTAATTTAGAATTTGTAGTAGGTAGTGACAAGGAATCTGGGTTGGCCCCGGTGTATGGCAATAGGCTCACCACCTATTTCATGGGACTTAAACGTATCTGGTGAAACGTGGGCGTGTACTTAATACTATTCTGCCTGCCTCTTCAGGGCTTACAGGCGTGTTGTTACGTTTTTTCGTTCTTTCATCAGAAGGACGAAATTTACACTGGGAACAATGAATTAAAATATAAACTCTATGAAACAAAAAAGGTCACGAGCTTAACAAGAGTATCCCATTGGAATTATACTAGTTATATTATTTTTATCCTATTTATCAGCATACCTGAATCCTTCTTAATCCCATAAACCTTAGGGGTATATGCGTAATTTTATACAAATCCAAGCCATAAGTTTTGCGTAATTATCTCATGGACATCTGACCGAATATATACGCTTTCGCATTAACATTACGTATTAGTACGATTAACATCTATATGTATGACCTGAGGAGAAATTACGAGCTTTAGACAGAACATACACATTTTATAAGAAGTGGGTTAATAGAAAATACACGATTCATACGCACATACATTTCTAGTAATTAACACGTCGCTATCATTAACACAAATTACGTATATTGCCACGGTAAACATTGCAGGAGATATAAAAGTATCACGAGCTGGTACTACGATTGTACTAGCGTCACAAACGTTTTCCCACATAGTAAAACCGGAAGGAAGAAATGTGTGGGAGTTGTTGCGTGTACCTAGACGTGTCTCGTGCTCTACTTTTCAGAGTTGTTTACGTCGCTATCAAATTAATAGACTTCTATCTTCCATTTCGTGGATCTGAGATCAAAATCTTGGCGAAGAATAAAGTTAAAAATCCTATAAGTCGTATCGGTACGTAGCCTCTATTTTGGAATTAAAAATTTCAACAGAGTTAAAAATGGTTGCACGTGAATCCTAAATGAAAATGTGTTTTACAATTTGAACAATAAAATAATCTAGTACTACATATTCAAATGCGAAAGATCCCACGAGATAATGTGATGTTATCTGATTACGACATTCGAGTTTTTAGTTAGTCTAACTCTATCATGGCGTTTGCTGGCGTTGCATAACTGCTTCCGGTTACAACTCAATCTGTCGACTTCATCTCTATTACATTTTTCGACTTAAATGGATACCACGTGATTTAGCAAAATGTTCATTTTTTATATAAGCGGGTGATGGAAGTTCAAAATCAAAATCAATTAAAAAACATTTATTTCGTGAAAAATTAACAATGATAATTACAACAAAGCTGTTAACATCAAGGAATCCCTAAGTTATTTAGATCCGTAGTAGTTGAGGCCATCTTAGGAAGCATTTGTAAAATGCTTGTGTCAAGACGCCTCGCTCTTCCATATCTATTTTAGGATTTAATAGGGCTACTATCTATTAGGGTGTACAAAAATTGTTCTACTTATTACATATTATAGCAATGTCATGGATTTGTCGCTATGTTTGGTGATTATCATCATCTCGTATGTGTGTATGTGTATGATAATGTCGAGAAGCTGTGTATCTGTCCACGTCTCTCTTCAGATCTACACAGCATTCCATAGGCAGTTAGAATTCTGCAGAAATTCATCACCATATAAACTTTTATATTTTCACTTTTGCGCATGAATGAATAAGATTATTTTGTTGAAGGTTATAATCAACCACGCTGGCCGAGGGCGGGTTATTAGATATTCAAATCGAGATCCGCCTTAGAGCACATTACGGATATTTCTAAGGAGTATGTACTTGGACTCAATGTTTACCATTTCTGTAATATAAACAATTTAAACTCGAATATTTACACAAATAGATGGTGTAGTATTTTTTATTTTATTATTTTTTAAATGTCACGCTCCCCCGTCTCCCCTACATTCTTAAAATAAGAATAATTTTCTTTACCGTTATTTATACAGAGTTACTAGAATCTTCAGCGCTACAAGTACTGCAGCTACCTACAAAAAAATTTGTGCAAAAATGTAAATTATTGTTACATTAAACTGATAAGTGGTGTTGCAAACTTCCTAAGTTTTTGTTAGCGCGCTCGGTATCGTTTTCAATTCCTGATGAATCGCTAATAATATTGCATGACCGACTTATAAAAGGAATATTCAGTTACGTATCTAAACATACACAATCATTTTGAATAATCAATATACATAATCATATTAAAGCCCCTATTAAAATGCTGATTATATAAATATTAGGTATGTGTGTTGTCTTGGATGGTCGTCAATGAGAAATATATTGATAAATCAGTGGCAATTGGTATTGTCTGTTATTTGTATAATATCGATAAGAAATATACTTATAATATCGTTAAGAATCTCGTGTAATCAGACTGAAAAAAATACTATACCTAACATATTGACGTATTCACTACGAAACTATTAGTTGTAAACTTGTTATAAATGATTTTGAGTTACTTTGTTAATATCCTTAAATAGTTATATCAAAATAACCTAAGAAATGTTACTTGACTTTTATGCGTGACCTTCTAACGTTAAAGCTACAAAATAGTAATTACCAATGAGTAGTTAAATATACACAAAGGAAACAAGTTGTTCACTACCTCTTCTTTTCCCTTCATGCAATACGACAGAGATGCAACACAAATTATATTCAAATCTGATATAGTATTGTAATGGAGCAACGATGAGATGTCTGTTTTTACTCGTGTGTGCTATATAGACGAGCTATGGTAGATCGGGTTTTAACACGCTACATTATTTAGATATTTCTTAAAATTGCGCAGAGAGGACACTGGAAAAATTAGGTATATAAAAGGTCTTATCAGCTTTCTTGTAAGATACATACATTTTCCCATAGGAAAATGTTTTTTTAATGTTATTCAATTTGATTTTCCTTAACGATTGTCTCTCACTATTATCGTATATTATTTTGATAGTGTCTATAACGAATACTACATTTTTCATAAGTAAATATACAATACCTATGTATGTAAATTTATTAAGTCTTCCAGTCTGTTCTTGAACAGCATGCCAATATACTGACCCTAACTCTTCTTATTTTTAAGACCCAATATTATACCACTTCAAATTTAATGACATTACAAATCGCGATTTATTAAATGGCTTGACGAACCAAACTAGTGCCTATGATTGTTCTAGAACGATCTACAAATTAAACCTATATATTTTCATCAGTACAGTTATTTGGGTAAACAGAAGGTTCTCAAAAACCGCCCGTCTGCACACTAATGTCGGACCGACGCGACGCGACGTTGCGTCTACACTTGCCAACACTTTTACTCTCATATTGTGTAACCGAATTATGACAGGCCGATGCTTGCTCTTAGTTAAATAGCCATTGGTATGCTGTTACGAGTCTTCTGCTCGTTATGTTGCTTGCATTTATGAGGAAAATTTTTAAATTTAATGTTCTGTAATTTGTCTAGTACACATCATCATCAACCGTTCTATCACTCTACTGTTAAGAGACACGGGTTTTCCGTCAGTATGATAAGGGTTGATGGTGTAAACTAGAACACTGACTATGTGACAATTGACAGACTATGTGATATTATATTGCAATATACATCCGGGATAAGAGTCATAAATTGCTTACAAACTTTATGCATAATTTTAAATACTCGACATATTGACATGGTTGTTATATCACAACTATTTGCAATTTAAAAACGTCGCTTGATTTCTTCCCATGAGTATCAAGAGAACGAGGTCGACAGAATGACAGATAGCCACAGAAGAAAGCTTTTGTATACTTAAAAAAATGAAATATCTGTTATTCCTCTTTTGTTAATGAATTAACTCAACAAATTCGCTCGTAAATTATACTGTTAGTTTAACGGGATTTTTGGCTACATCAACATCCAGGCGGTGGATATTTACATATTTGATAAATTAAAATAGTTTTTCTTTCGAAAATTTAGTACAGTATGTTTTGATTTTGATAGCAATTAATCATGTACCCTGATGTATTAGTTGTTATATCTTATGTTGACAATGATTTGTGGTTGGGGCCATTTTTCGCACTTATAAATGGAGACAGATGCTTTATAAGAACGGTTCATTGCCTGACCACAATTCTTTCTAAGACTACGAGCACACGTCTCTCACTGTTGTGAGATTTTTTAAGAATATTCTGTTAAGATGGTTCACTGAGAAGCTACGCTCCTGCGAGTCAGTGGACCACATTTCGAGTATTAATACATCGCAATCACTATTGAACCAACTTTTACTTCAATACATACCTACCTACATATACTCGACGAGCTAATTGCCTATCGTCAAGCGTTCGTTTTCTAAATTTTCGAATGAAAAATATAATGGGCAGACTTACAAATTTTTACTCATAACATCAATATTTACAGGTAATAATAATTTCGTAACTAATACAAAGCAGTACTTTAGGAGTATTACCTCCAATAACCTTTTTTGCTTCTTTTCACAACTATGTTTCACTACACTTACAATGTGGGGGCATACCCGCACTTGTTTCTAAATTATAAAACAAGACAACTCAAAACCTGTTTTGGTCGTCAAAATTAATCATATATACATACTCGTAAGTTGCACGACACGATCATGATTCATTTGAAGGAGTTACGTTGATCAACGACTGTATTAATTAACCGTCGCCGCGGCAAGAACTGTGCGAAACAGGGCACAGCAATAAAATCGAAAACCTGTGCAACCTGATCTGACATGTATTCCACTAGTATTGCGAGCAGGCAATTAGACTCATATTTATTGGAAATTAGTCAATATCTTAAACTGTAAGTATGCACCTTCCACCGCCATCTACGTTTTTAGAGACTTAGAAATAAAACCGATAGACAATGACATATTATTCCTAAAATTCTAGCTTAATTAGAAACTCAAAACATACTAGTGTACGGTTTAAACGGTTTATGGTTTGAAGTGGTCTTCTTCTTCTGCTCTTGCGTTACTCTCATGGCAGAGCGTTTGTGCTCGTATTTCCAGGACCAGTGGCTCGTATTACAATTCTCCGCTATTCGTCGCGTAGTGGTAGGTAAACGTAAAATAAAAATATTTAAACTATTCTTAATTTTCAAGGACACTAGGAGATTTGCGGTCGATGTGCAAAATAATATCAATCCTACTGAAACAGGGCATAGGTGTTCGTGGGCTTCGAGAACAGCACAGCAACAGATCGACATTAGTGCGTACCCATTTAATTATACCCTCATAATTATTAACAAGGGGGGATAAAGTTTGTCAATGACTGTACACCAACCAGTGTGTGACACTGTACTTACAGTCAACATGAATATTTCTAAAAGAAAGTCCCTTAATTATTGTAATGGAATTTTCAAGGGATTACAGTTACTCGAACCCGAGCTCTATAACATACTTTTCTAACTGAACAACAAAAACGTAGATATTGGGGATGAATTATTATAAGAAATTTATTTACGTATTTCTGAGAACGGAATCGTAACTATAATTATTATACCAACTATATTATTTTAGTTGAAAATGGATGGCAATACGTATGAACGTTACGGCTATGAAGCCGATGTAACAATTAAAATTGCAACAAAATACATCTAACCACAATTTATTACACTTGCAGCACTGGGCAGTATGTTTATATATTACAACGACTTATGACTTATATCTGGATATTCATATATTGCCACTAAATATATATTACTTCTGATTTATTGCAATAAAAAAACGTTTAATCGAAATACGAAAGTAATAGCAGGTTGCTTTATTAAATGATAATTTTTAAAATATTTCCTTTAAGTCTGCTGATGATAAATGATCTTTACAGATTACGGAGCTTATAAATTTAGAAATAGCAAAGATATATTTCTTTTTGCATGTATCCCTGTCGTACAATTAATGTAATAGGATCTAATTATCAAAGCCAGTCAACACTCAGTTAAATTATTCAGCTACCATGCGGATTAATGCCAAAATTAGATAAACATTATGAGGCTTGTAAAATAGTTAATTAAAATATTTTAATGTATTCATCAACAGTGCTTCATGTCACCTCATTTCAAGTGAACACAATTTCAACACTTAGTATAATGTCATTATTATTATTATTAATATTATATATAAACACGCTGCCTGATGGGGTAGGCCGATCATTCTGAGTATCAAATATCCCTATAATATGTATAAATAGTACCTATATTATTCATTATCAAAGACATGTGAATGACAATTAACATAATGCGTGCCGTATACGAATAGGTTTAATGGTTTCCTTACGTATAGTATGAAATTATTCAGGTTTATAAACATCAGTTAAAGTGATGTGCTCCATGTACCTAAAAATATTGGTTCTACGCTTGATTCTCGAACCGTTAAAAGAAACATTATTTTATAAGTTACGAATTTTTCGTTTTTAATTACTTATTAATTATTTGAAAGTGTACGGCAATGGTGCGTTCGTATGGCGGAAATGATCAGTCAAATTCAGCAATAACAGATGCGGCCACTTATCCAACAACAATCTGGACACCGCCATCCAAACACTGTTATGTCTCCGTGCTCCGTTATAATCAATAATGTTCACATGTAACACAGGAATATTAAAACATATCCGGTATGCATATTTCCGGGATAACATAAAGTGGAAGATAATAATTCAAAATGCATGTGACAACAAATAATATTTTCCAAAGAATAATATAAAGATTAGACCATTTGGACATTGTTGACGCTACTGTATTCAAAATGAAGAATAAATTTCGACGAGCCGTCAGCGAGGTCATCACCGTTAACATCACGTAAATGGCATAATGTGTGTGTGATTAAATATCTTTACAGTTTATCTAAAATTTGCACGATCCTGTAGTAACTCCGACTTCGCATTTTTTCGTATTTTGTTTGTCTTCAATATATGCTAGTTTCACACATTACATCGTTATATTACTAGGATGATAACAGAATTTCTTCGAATTTTGAGTTGATTTAATAATTAATTCATGATTCGTGCGTACTATTTTTAAATATCCAAAAATCGTTGATTCAAATTTTATATACGTATTCGTTGTTTCGTAAGGCTTTGCTTTAAAGCCTTTTAAGATACTATAGTGGTTTAATAAATGCAGCTATATAATCAATGTTCGCAAAGCTAATTGGATGGAAGCTCATTTTTTGTCTGCGTCACTTCTTTAATTGGTTACATATTTTTTTACTGCAGTTTAACCGTTATTCATATCCTAATAAGTGAAATCATACGTGCTTCCCTGACAACAAGTCCAATTACTTTCTCTAGGTTTTAATTGAGTATACCATAGTATCACCTTCAGATCTGCTATTTTCTTCGGCAGTATTTCGACGGCGCGATTGAAACTTTCATATGTACGAAGAACATTGTGATTTGATTTGTAAGACATATTCCTCATTATTAGATTTTTATGAAACCAACTCATTGCTTGAGAATTTGAATTTGATTTGACGATTGGGTCAAATTGCAACGATGCGGTGACTTAAAGGAATCAATAAGGAAACGGCGGCAGACTTAGAAGTTTTTATTGCATCAAGAATAAATATTAAAATATTAGCAAAAATTTAAATGTCAACACAAAGGTCACAAGCTCAATTTTTAAGTGTCACGAAGACATCCAATAAACTAGATTTTTCATACCAATTCAATTTTTAATGTTAGTGTAGACAACTGTTAATTTCTCAGGTAACATTGCTTGTAGAATGTACAGTATAGATGTTATCAAACGAATTGCCTAACCTGATTAACTGCTTACACGGCAACGTTCATTATGGACGGAAATACCATTTTTGGAGTGTACGTTAGTTGCGGATCAATTCTAATTTCTCAAGAGATGAACCTAACTGGAACCTTCTAAAAAAAATCACTTATACCTTAAAAGTATGCGATTAACTCTCGTGTAATAATAAGCTTAACAAAAGTAGGCATTTTAAATACAATGCAGATTTTATGTACGTAGGTAATACCGTTAAGAATATGCAATATGTATAATCTTAATAGCACATATTACGCTAGATTTTATGAATATATAAGTAATTGTATCGCTCACTGAAAGATCAAATATATTAAGTTGAAAAGACAATACAACCTAATAATAAAAGCTAGGCAAATATGTAGTTTTCTACATCGTTTAAACTAAAGAATGTGTAAATATTAATATCTTGAAACATTTTGCTGCTGCCTGGAAAGAAGTCTGTATAATGGTAACCAGAGGGCTGATAATTACATATATACTTGTAAGAATATGTATATCGCTTCAATGTAGGTGAATGTTTTAGTTATTAAAACGTTGTGCACATGCGTCGTGTATGAACCAACACACGTCCGGGCGTCTCCGAGCTTAGATCTCAGTTGTATCTCTCGACTAAGTACAACGTGCGTTTGAACTTAACAAATCCAAGACCATTCTAAGTTATGGAACTTCGTGCGAAAGTATTTTTATTATATAACACGCATAAATCAACTTGGCACTTGCGAGGAATGCGGTTCTCTTACCGCTATCAGACTTCATTTATTATTGCCTATTGCTCTCAACTTCGACGCGTCATTTCCTCGCTATTACATCATTATAGGAGTGATGCCTAGATACTTCTGCGAGCTATAGACATCTTCTTCTTGTGTCTCTCCAATTAGTGAAGTTTAGCAAATAGCTTGGTAGCCCTATTTGTTTATTATTTTAATACCGTTAATTATTATTAGGATAACATCATCGCGTCAGTTCCCTTACGAGGCAGCTCGAAGGAAGTGATTACCAAATATTTTTTTCACTTATAAAACTGACATACTTTTTTCGTTCTAATTCAATAAAAACTAATATTTAGTTATTTTTTTGTACAATATCAGTACCTTGGATGTACTTCCACTTGTAGAACCTCATCTCCAACATTGAGGTTTTCGGGTATCCTGACGAACTTGAGGTAATCTCCCATAGGGTAGAAATTACAACCTGAAACAATAAATCAAGTATTATTATAAAATACTGTGACAGCCTTAAATTTTTTTCTTAGAAGCATAAAGAGAAATAACCAAACGGATATCAGATATCAAGGTAATACATCAAACGCGGTTAAAATCAGCATCCAGTTCTAAGTATAGCGCTCAGAGTTCGTTACTACTTCGGAAAGTATTGATTATTTCTGGTGGTTTCATATAACATTTATGGCATTGAGTCTTGTTGTCACACGATTACAAGCATCGATAAATGGTTACACCTGGACAGAGGCCGTTGAAAATATAAATATATGTATACAATTTAAAAATACTAGTATTGCAACATCCAGCAGCAACATTGAAACAATTGCTCGAATTCTCCCATCCGGCACCGCACTGTCGTGTACTGTTGCGATACCGATTGTTTCAGAACACTCATATGCTATTCTGTTGTCAGATCGACGAGAAAAAATGTCAGCATACGTACAACGTATTAATGTGATGTGAGAGAACGAATCGAATTGTGATTAAAATAGATAAACTCTTGATTAATATGTCAGAAGTTAATTAAAACCGCTTGACGATCACGGGCAACACTAATGTAAACATACATACATACATATTCACGCCAAGTCCCTTACGGGGTAGGCAGAGAGCACGAGTGCCAAATATCCCTATCCTTGCATACCTGCAGTGCTTCTTCCACATTCATGAATCTCTTTATACGTGCGCGCCGGTTACTATTGATAACAACTTATATGGCCAAGAGTAATAATTTAACCATACGG
Source organism: Parelbella polyzona (assembly GCA_018244815.1). Lineage (NCBI taxonomy): Eukaryota > Metazoa > Arthropoda > Insecta > Lepidoptera > Hesperiidae > Parelbella > Parelbella polyzona. Next base: position 7,108 of record DWMF01000098.1, on the reverse strand, counting down.
CGCCATCTACTTACAAACAAGAGAGACTAAAATACCCACTTATGTATATAGATAATTTAACCTTCAAAGGGAAGACACTCATGCTTGTCACACAAATGTTTGCCATGAGTGAGGATCCAACCCGCAACCCGAGGCTCAACATCCAGATATACTAAACACTAGACCAGTAAATTAAATACCTATTAAATCCAGTTCTGTTGTTAGCCTGCCTAGTGTACTGTCAAAATAGTAAACATAATTTTTATAATACGTGAAAGGCGGCTACTGTTGCGCAGATGGATCTTTTCTAGCTAAAATGTCTACTAAGTATATAAGTCACAGTACAAACATAATTAAAGATACTATATGCAGTCTTACATATTGTTAGTTGTGATGCTGTGGACAGCTTCTTGACCTATACATTGGCGGCTATCGACGGAAGTTTGAAAGGTTATATTTATAATTACGTTCAAGTTACATCAGCGTCGAAATCTTTGAAGGAAACTCTTTCAATGCGAGTGTCAATATGTGATTTGTGTCCATTATCGAGGGAGCAGAATTATGTGGGAATAAATACATAGTTTATTATACGAACAATTAAATTCATAGGTTGCATTGCGTTATTTGTTATTTTAAGATGGATGTAACCAATAATGATTTGTGTCAAAATTCATTTAATGGGTTGTGTAATAACATAAAAGCATTCTGTATTTATAAACACTTTGTACGATACGAGACGCTTCTAGTCACACTAGTACTGGTCACTGTTGCGTTAGTTTATATCACCATCATTTTTTTCATTATCATCGCATCATTATGATTCGGATAGAAAACGAGATGATTTTCTTTGCGGTGAGCAACATATTTGTTGGGGATATCAGGAACTGCGATAGGGTAGTCAAGAGTCACCGAAACCGGGCGTGCTTGTATGAAGAGAGGGAAATGTAGATAAAGCATAGCAGATCTGTAAGGATTGGGATATTTTGCATTCATACACACGTAACTTCAGAAGTAATAATAGGCGCAGTCGATCCCACCCAGCAGCCAGAGACTTTAAACAAAACCACAATAACCGTTTTATTAATGGATAAAAGCATTCTTAGAACGACACGGTCGACTTAGTAAACTGGTTCTCATTATACTTTCAAAAGAATTACACCGAGTCTAACCACTGCATCAGAAATAAGTAATTTACCGGATTTGTTATTAAACAAGATTATGACTTCAGCGATAATCATAAATAGTGGTCTTATTTTATTGCTGTGTGCATTAGTGAGAGCTATTAGACGCGTAAATCGAACTTTCATCGTAAGTGACTTTTGGTGTCGGCGGGGGAACAATGGAGAATACGTCTTTTACATTTTCCGTTGGTAAAGAACGGATGAAAAAATCTAACGTACATCTTTAAATAGCTTGTGCTCAAATATACAAAGTCGTTTTTATTATCCTGATCACAGATGCATACCACTTTCGTAGTAATATAAAGTGTAACTCCAAAGAACAAGTAGGTTAAAATGTAAGGCGCTAGATATATTTCTTACTGTTTCTATTACAGTCCAAAATACAGCTAAGTTGATAAGTGAAATTCAGTTTGATTGATGTTTAATGGTTATGTCGTAGTTATGAAATTTAACGGACTTTACTGTCATATAATTCGAAGAGTGTTTATTGCAGACGAAGTTATAGAAGAGCAGAATACAGTTTTTTCATTAGGGTTACTCAGGCGGAACAAACAATAACCAACGAAGCTTAAATTTCCTTATTGATTCTTTCCGTTCAATATTAGGGTCACGGGCTCCACCCGCGACGAATCATCTTTCGCAAGATACTCCGATTATGGCAAATTTTCCCATCGGCTGCCATCTTGAGGTTTCACAATGGTTGAGTGCGAAATGATGGCTTTATGGCGTATTTTGTCATCCACAAATTATTACCCATTTTCCATTGTGTGTATTGAATAAAGACGACCGATTGTACGAAGATCGACACGTACCTATTGTGTGTTGCATACTTTGTACGAGAATTGAATTTGTCATTCTGACAGTTCATGTATTTTTAATTTTTTACAGTAACTTATGCGTCTACAAGTATTTTTGTATAGATTACAAAGAAGAAATGGACACGAGTAAGAAAAAACAATGGTAATATTCATTCCTGAAGCAATTTCTCTCAACAAAACTTTAAATCATAAGTTGTTGAATTGTTAGCCGTCATGCGTATTTGAAATAAAGAAAATAATAATTTATTGTTGCAATGAGATATTTTAAAATATCATCATCAAGTTTCGAGGTATTAAAGGAATTGCGAAAATTTTCTACCAGCAGCGGTTAATCGACGACTCTTGCATAAATAAACAGACATAACGCAATATTTATATTGGTTTCACTCAACCGAATAATCTACTTGCTTAGTGAAAATAATAATTACTTGCGTTCATTATTATTCACAATTTCGCGTTGAAAGTTAAACTTACAATAAAACAATGGAAAAGAAATCAAAGGTTATATTAATGAGCAATTACGTAAACCTTTTACGAAACAATGTGATTATATATTGATTGTTGTTATGGTGAAGGAAAATATCGTAAACAAACTTGTATACCTTAATGCTAAACATAATTTTTTTGATAATATATGTATGTACCGGCTTAAATCACGGCGTTTTTCGGGGTTACCCGACTAGTTTCGGACCTGTACGAGGTCCTTCCTGATGAGCTCCCGCCGTTTGCAGCGAGGTCGCGGCGGAACATGTAAAGTCTGCCGAAACGCACTTGGGTAACGCAGAAAACTGTAGTCTTAACTCTTTTCTTTTTGAGAAGACACCCGTAGTCAACAGTGGAATGATAAAAGGGTTGATGTTGATAACGAATACGCAGTGTTGCCTTAAAGTGCAGAATGCAAGTAATAAATTAAGCATTGAAAACAGCGCCAATCATATAAACGAAATACGTATATAGCTAAGTGAATTCACATGAATCACATGCAATTAAAAACGATGATAATATAAATAAAGCATTACGTCATTTTCTAGTCGCCGAGCAATATATTATAGCAGCTGAAACAATTAACGATGCAAAAGGCAAAGAAAAAAACTGTACAGAAAAATAATGAAAGGGTACATGCGCGGTGTGCTGTACGTTACACATCGATGATGGCAACACGAGAAAAAAGGAATATAATGGAGAGTTACTCAAGAACAATATGCTTAACGCATTAAGTTGCTGCGAATTAATCAGAATCTCTAAACTAACGCATCAAAATTCTCAATATGAAAATCTTTAATGGCCGCATTAGTGAATTTATATTTGTAATGTGCTCATGAGTATGTAACAAAATACGCAAATAATCTTAGGGTAATAGTAAGATTGTTGTAACAACAAAAAATTCTTAATAAAAATAGATACGTTCAAGTTCAGTAACATCGAGTTCGTACAGTCTCGGCAGTGTGGGCCGCAGTGGACGCGAGCGCGGACCGCGATCACTAGCCGTATCTCCTGAATCCACAATAATAAGTCCGCTTTGATCGAGCGACGATAATCTACAAGTTCTCATAAGCATAATAGCTCGATGTTAGTGAACAGATAAGATGCTTTAATAGTAGGATGAGACAAAAAACGTGGGTTGCGCCATATTTTTCTCTATTTGAGACCTGTTCAAGGTTTAAGTCTCACGTTTTTCTGTTATAGAAATTAACACGAAATGTTAAGAAAAAAATTTAATCGCATGTCTTGTAAGCTAGGTTATTCATTATTAATCGCCATATTATGAGTGATGATAATTTTTACTATGTTCCAATATATCCTATAATAGTAATAATTATTATATGGTGTCGAGCACTGGGCGTCACATTTATATCCTTACAAACCTGACGTAATTCTTCTTCATTCATAGCTCTCCAGATAGTTCAAGACCGTGTTAATTAAAAATAACAAATATAATTTTTTTATATATATTTAAAAAGTCTTTAATCATTGAATTTTCTGTATCGTTTTACTCGTTTAGTGATTCATTAAATCCAGTTAATTCTAAAAGCGATCTAATTGACGTAATGAAATAATGATTATTACAACATTTTGGAGCGGCACGCGACCAGTGTAATGTTCAATTAGTGGTTCATTTGTACAAGGAATGCTGTTTAACTCGTTACAATGCACAACTAAATAAATAATGCTTTTTGACTTATGATGTACAACGAATCGTTACATTTCACTAATTATCTCTTGTTTACTTCAGTTTTTACAATAAAGTAACTTTGGAATAAACAACATGTCCTAATCATCATCATCACCTCGGCCCTTACTGTTCCACTGTTGGATAATAGACCTTTCCCAAGGTGAGCTATAACACCCGATCCTCCGCAGATCTCATTCAGCCGTTAGCTACCACCTGTATTTTTAAGATCGTCCAAATAAATGGTCGTCGTTGTTCATATCCAAATGCTTGCGGCATTTTATTCCTCGGGATCGTTAAAATCGTTTTATTATTATTAATCAATGTCTACTAGCTTGAACAATAAGAAATGAAATGTTGAATATATACGATCACAAAATCATTAATGCAATCAAAAGCATCCAACGACTAGATTCGATTAAATCTCGAAATCAAATATTATTGAACATCGCTGGGTAGGTACGTTTAATAGACATCATATAATTAGTAGTTATCCATCTGTTTTGGGCGTTCTTCAGACTATGGTGGGTTGTTAATAAAAAGCTGTCGGAAAACAGCAGTCTCGTAAAACTGAAATAAACTATATATCAGATATCACACAAACAATACGGAGAAGGTTGCAAGATCATAATAAAGATGTTCCTGTTCATTCAATCATAACAATGCCTTTTCTCACTCGCTGTCCGCTCGAGCGGTTGTATTTGCTACGTCTGATGTATCGTTCGTATCAACAAATTACATGCTTTGGCACATTTAAAATTGCTTATGTGGATTCAAATGATCGGCTATCATGGTACTGCTGTGTAAAGCTTACACAAACACTTTAATAATAACTGGGTGTTGTTTACTGATTCAAGCTTATCTTCCGATTGACAAAGAAAAATTAGCCATTCAGACACTTTTCAACAACCCTTAAATACTAAGCAAAATACCGATATATTTTTCAGTTATCAACTAACTTCGTTTTTTGTTTTTTTTTTTTTATTTAGCCTGGCAAATAGGAAGCGGGCCAGCTGCTGATATAAGTAAGTGACCATCGTAGTTAGTGCGTTGTTCGCTGATTTTTGATCTAAAAATTACATTTTTTAAATTTTGCAAATTGTAGATTCGGCGTTAGTTCATGTTCATATACTTTTTTATTTTTTATAGCTCTGTGGTGTTTTTTTAATAAAACGAAATTCAAATATCGGGTATCATAATATAACCAAGGCTGAAGATACAATGCGATAGTCTAGATGCTAGAGCAATTGTTTCAAGGTATCCTTTGACTTTAGTATACATAGTTATGTTGAGATACTACACTATCGTAACTGTTATCATTGAATACAATGAGAATTCCTTCGCTTGCGGCAACGAAACCAACATTGCTTATCTCACAATAAGCGGACTAACACGAAACTTCACAGCTCAATAGCAAAGGTTCTATCGGAAAATTATAATGCCCAAGCTCACTGCGCAATCATCTGAAAAGATTACCTGCACTTTATTACAGAGCCAGCATCCAGGTCATAACTGTATCCTACATTCTCAAGGGCTGAATGATGAATTATGTATTGATCTTGCTTGTCATTAATAATAGCTTACAGAGCCAGTTAATGCACTGGGCAGGGCTGGTAGTTTCTTTGTGAACGATCATTACGTCGGGAATGTGTTAAATGAACCGTTCGCCTCATAGCCGTTGTTCAATGTTCATCGAACTTGAACTTCATGCGCTCTCAATGAAATAACTTTAAAAACATTCGTGATGTTAGCAATAACAATTTGCGTAACGTTTCTTACTCTACGTTGTGAAAATTGCTTATTTGACATACTTACATTTAGAGTTCACGTAGATATTATTTAATCAGTGGGTTCCACCGATTAAGCCATGCTAAAAATATTTTTTTAATTAGAGTTTAAATACTAAACGGACCGCAGTTACAGAAATCTTTATCATGAGATGTTTTAATTTTTGTTGCACGCTAGCAACCACTCAACCAACAAGGCAGTCTCGGGGCAGAAATTTTAAATTACTTATATGTGTTTATCTTTTTACGTAAATTTTATTTAGGTATCTAGTATTATTTAACGTTACTTTTATTTGTTTAACCTTTATCCAGCTGTATTTCTACATAATCTTACTATCACTTACTATTAACTGTCCAACAGCTATAAATATCCTTATGAGTACCACATGGAACATTACTAGTTTAGTGCACCAGTATGTTAATCAAGAGTAATTAACCAAAATAGTGAAATATACATTTCTCAATACAAATAAATGTAAATATTACAAAACATAACATAATATCTTGGCTGTATTTTCCCGCAAGGATAGGCAGTAGAGTATAGTAGGTACTCGAACATTCCACCTGTTATAATATGTCCCATGGAAAAGTGGGTGAGCCTGAAGTCATACTTTGGGAATTTCAAGTTAAAAAAACGCAGAGCTGCCCGACCTGGGGATCGAACTCGTTCGTACTTTTCGGATCGTATCTTTTGCTCACCAGTCCTGTTTAAAATCACTAATATAACATTAATATATGTTTAATAATAAACTAGTCTGTACAAAATTGTAATTATTTTACCAGTTGAAAATTAAGTATATCAATAAATTCAATATATGCATATGCTTCAATGGCTGTAATGCATGCGAATCGAACGTAAAAAGCCTATGCTTGCTCGCCGAAACGGCCAATAAAGCAAAAGGGTCCACGGGGTCAGATATTATTAGCATCGTTCGGAAAATGTTATATCTTTAATTGTAAACTTTCTTATTGTAGGTACATGCGTAGACTCATATTAATAATATTAATTGATACTTCAATTTAAGAAAAAAATTATATAAGTACATGTAAGATATTGTATGTATTGTATGGCAATAGGCTCACCATCTATTCCATAGGACTTAAACGTAACTGGTGAAACGTGGGGGTGTAGTACACCCCTCTGCCTACCCCTTCGGGGATTACAGGCGTGAT
>DWMF01000097.1:0-19524 GCA_018244815.1 Parelbella polyzona | reverse complement strand
GTGCTAGGTTTCTTCGCGATGTCTTTCTTCACCATTGCAGCAAATGATATTTAATGTTTATGCGCACACTGCCAGGATCTAAAAGCTGGATTGCTATCACCGCTTTGAATGCATATAAACCATGCTTTAAATTCATTTAAACCATGCAAATAAACCATTTAAATTCGTACATATAACCATCCTGTTCACTTTTGTGCTCGCTGTTATATTTTAGTGTGCAATAAACTACATACATATACATTATGTCAATTATCGACTACCTATAATACAGTCATTTTAATTACTGATTCTTGTCATTGTTAAGAACGATTCAAAACAAATAAAGCTTCATTAAGCAACTTCCTTTCATTTAGCTCCTTCAATAAAAGTAGTCGAACAATTACCGGAAAGCGCTTCAGTTAAACGCCCACTTAAAGACTTTGTCTACACGAAAGAACTTTGAATTAACGAACGGTATAAAAGTTTAGCACTTTCTCGGAGTCTTAACCCATTTTCGTTTTAAGTTTGATGCTTTGATGAGTAAGCGTTTCCGGTGAATTCTGTACCGGAACTTGATAATTTCTGGTTCCCGGCACGCTACACTGCTAGGTTTGGAAACAGTCAATTTTCAGGTTTTCACTGAAACACTTGAAAATGAAAAAGGAATCGATCCATGATAAATTCAAACGGAACATTAATTTCGTGAAACCTTTATACAAGCAAACAAAAATAGGCGAACGGAACGAGAAGCACAGATCGGTGTCTTTTGACAGGACATTAAAACTACTAGGCGACGATATCAACGTCAAAACAGTATTAGCCAAAGCTGATAAAAGTAACGTTATAAATATAAAACGAAAAGTGAGTAAAGAATACAACATAGTGTTACCCGGCGCTTGTGACAGTGAAATTAAACTTGATGACACGAGAGACTTTGTGCATAGCTCCAAAAAACTTTTAAATAAAGACATTACCGCCAAACATAGCAGGACTACGTGTAGTGAAAGAACTGAACGCTCAAACAATAAAATGCTAAATATAGTGAACGATAGTGAATTAAAGGATCCTGCTAAGAACGCTGAAAATGTTACCACAAAAATAGTCGAGCCCAAGAAAACAATTATAGTACACAAGGTAAACGTTTTTATTTAAATCTCCACAAACGGTGTACGGAAATTCGTGATGATAATATCATAGCACAATATTTGCGTTTGATAAGAAATTTTTTTATGAGTAAGAAAACCCGTCCGAGTAAGGCTCGCGGCTAAAGAACAGTTTTATCCTGTGTTGTGAATAAAATAAGTTACCAGCCCGTGAAGTGTGTAATATAAGACATTAAAAGTGTATTTAATTGTTGCTTTAATTATTTTGTACAAATCGAGACTGATTGTTTCATGTGATGTGAAGGTCAGTGTTCCTGGACGTTTAATTTTAAAATAACACAGCTATTTACAATTTGTAAAAAACAATAAATATGACTAATAATGCACTAAAATATTGTAATGGCTTCCGTAGAATCTGACCGCAATATGAAATAAAATGCACGAAGATATATTACGAAACCAAATATACAACTTTGTAAAAAACATAATTCTCTAAATATGTTGGTTCTTCGACTGTAGCGTACATATATTTTTAATATTAGAGATATGGATTTTAGTTTTTTCTCTGAAAGAGTTTTGTTGTGTAGCATTTATGGCCAGTAGGAAATTGAAAGAAACAGTACATACAGATAACTTCAACTTAAACAATGACTAAAGCTAACAGACGCATGTAGGTATACGTACATTAACGTATCATATTTCAAATATTATTACTTCATTTTATCGTCTCGGCAAGTCCCTTGTCGTAAGCAGAGGCCATCGAACGCCAAATAAAAACGTAACATCACGCCTGTAATCCACGAACGGGTAGGCAGAGGAGTGTACTGCACTCTCACGTTTCATCAATTACGATTATATCTCATAACGAAATAGGTACTGAGCCTATTGTCTTACCCCAAGCACAGATTCAAACCCCGGGTCAATATTAGAAATTTATATTGGAAAATTTAAGTTAGAAAAATCCAATAGTACCCGCCCCGGCATTCGAACCTAATTTTCGATTAGTCCTAAACCTGTCGTAAAGGATAATATCACCTTGCTGATTACGTAAATAAGGCGTAAACATAGGAAGTTATTAATTAACAAATAATGAATTTAAATATTATGAATGTTTTCGGATATTTCGATTTCGGACTTTGTGGTTATTACGACAGGTATTTCGGTAATTACAGGCGTGACGTTTCGTTTTTTAGGACTAATCGTATCCCACATGTGTGTATACTTAACAAAACCGAAGTGAAACATGAGAAAATAAGCAACTTAGGCGAATAAGTTCAAAAATAAGCTAAGAACTTCAATCTACTTATTACTCAACACCTTTTTAAACATCGTAGATACAATTAAACTAATTCAGCGCATGTATCTGATCAGATGCCGGACACGTGGCTGAGGGTGTACCCAGCGCCGAAGGTGGCAGGCGAGACGATATACTCGGTGATCATAAGGTGCGTGGTGTGCCAGCTGGGCCTCACGACGTTCCTCGTTCTTTGGACAATCATCGGCGTTTTCATCATACAATCCTTTGAAGGTAAATTGTAATATCTGTCGCTTAAGATTTATTTTTAATTTCTTCGTTTTGATCTCAATGTATTTTATCATCTTTGCTTTTAATTGAATCTGTCTTAGTAAGTTAAACCTACCTCGTACGATCTTGATGTGTTATATGACATATACGGAATTAATATTATGCCAATGAAATTACATTACATACTTTAATGTTAAATTATACATTTATACACAGATAGAGTCGTATTGTTCATTGTATATTAACAATGAGTTAATAGACCAAAAGTGCAAAATACAATGCGTATTCTTGCGGAAGTTTATATTTGGAACGTACATCTTAAAGATTTAAGGTCGGTTCCAAAAGAGAATGTGTATATCCTCCAAGCCTCCATAACCCTCTCAATATGAAAGGAGACCCATATTCCAACAGTGGAATGAAAAATGGGTCGGTTATTATAACTTTTTTTAAATCTTATTATTTATGATTATTGTTTACTCTAATTACTTACTTACTCTCTTGATTTACATGCGTAAGGCATGATTTTTAGTTTGAATATAACTAATATTTGTTTTGTAGGACCCCAGGAGGAGAAGGTAGCGAAGAATTTCAATAAAGAACAAAATCAGCTTGTCATCGATCTTGCAACTGAACTGAGACAGGTAAGGCAAGATGGCTTACCAAAATATAACAATTTAATATCTGTAAAAAACCTTAATGGACGGTAAAACATAGTGCGCCAACACGGTCAATCGTTACTCAACTGACCTCCATCAAATTATACATATCACATGCTCGAGTGAAAAATTTAGTAAATAAATAGTAAATAAATAGGCGTAGTTATAACACGTTTTATTATTTTTAAATTTTAATTATTTCTTAAGTGTTGGAAACATTAAACTCAGTACATTTGAAGGTTTATTCGTCGAATGCAAAACGGTTACAGTTCAACCCAAAGGAAGATTAATTGTAAAACGGATTACGATCTCCATTAAGACAGAATCTGTTGAAATCTAGTTACGGCTTTATTTCTATACTGTTAAGGTCCAATTTAACTAATGCAATTAAATCTTGTACAATTGCTAATAAATTGGAAAGTCGATTAAGCTGATCCCCAAGCTCGCTTCATCGTTTGGACATTTGAACTCAATGCTTAATTAACAGATTATTGTTCCCAAGTGCTTTATGCAAATCGATTGACCGTTACGTGTATAAAAGCCTAAGCTCATGCCTGTAATCCCTGAAGGAGTAAACACATGATGGTAGTACACTCCCACGTTTCACCCGTTACGTTTAAGTCCCATAAATATACATTTTCTTTACATATTGGAGGTAAATGACGAAAGTAACGCGTCCATTGCTCATAGTACCTATAGATAATGCAATACTTAAAGCTATGAAACATAACTAAGGTTTGTCTCCTATGTATTAAGACGTGAAGAAAAATCACACACGCCTTTTTAATTATTTTGCGTACAAAGCGAAGAGTGAGATTTTGTCGTTAAAGATTATATCGAAAACGAGTACAGAGATACTAATAAGCTTATGACGTATGAATGTGTTACAAACACATTAAATGAAACATTTCTCCTTTACGTTCATCCTGTCGATATGAGAAATAATAAAATCTGTGGTCAAGCAATAACACAGAGTAAAAATATACAGTGGTTTACTTTTTGACATGAAAACTGTAATAAAGTGAAATGTTTAATGTTTTGCGAACGAATTTCGATATTTCTTTGCCAATATTTTAACAATTGTGTTTTAAAACTCATACTCATTTCAATTGTCTAGAGAATGTCGAGAGAAAATGTCTTAATTTCTCTAAGTTAGGCCTTAGGCAATTGAAATTATAGGAAGGTATTTTTTTTTATTTCTTCTCACGAACTGATATATATTTGTCCCTAACCCTATGTCATATCCGATATGCTATTGATAATTATAAAAATATTGGCCGCGTCTGAAATCCGCGTGCAATATTTTTCTCGCTCGCATTATTTTTTTATTTAGAATGACAGGCACAATTTGTCAACCCTCGCGGAGAATTAACATCCCTCCAGGGCAGTGGTACTAAACTCGCGGCCCATGACTTGTCTGTAATTTAAATATTTAAGTGGCGAGTCAGCTGCAGTCATTTTTATGTCCCATTACTGAGGACAAGTGTCTTTCTGTGACTCGTGGTATCTAAGGCTTACTTCATCATGACAAATAAATGTAAGTTCTAATATAAAAAGTCTAATTTTAGATAAAATAGGTGGGAGTTGACTGTCATCAAATCTGTAGGATATTCTGAAAGTTCTATGGAAATCGCTGTGAATTCTTAGAAGTTCTTATATAACTGTAACCTGAAATAATGACAATGAACAAAAGAGTATTCCTCCTAAAATGTAGAATTTGACCTCCTAAAATACAATTTTTGCAATTAAAAATGCATAAGGATTTGAGGCATATTATGGATAAAATTTGATAATAAACATAAAAAGATTGACAGCCCCTACGCAAAACGCATTATTCAATTTTATCGGTCGCATGTTGACGTAATTCGATTGATTGGCATTAGTAATTTAAAAAAAATATTTTGTATGTCAAATTTCTGTGGAAAAATATTTAATAAAAGTATTATAAATATCGTAGTAAATAATCTAAGAAAACAATCATTGCAAGAAGATTTTGTTCCATAGATACAATTTGTATTGATTGAAGTACATTGAAGAGTATAATATACAATATCTATAATGATTCAAAATTTGGCGAAAATTATAAGCCATAGACAGCGACTAGAATTCGGAATTCTAACCAAACACAAAACACAATATATGCTGTAAGATATAGGTACATATTACACAAGTATGTTATGAAAAAACCTTAAATTATTCACCATCTGAAACTCGAATATATTTTCAAAAAGTACAGTAACGTCAACTAATTATGTTCTAAGCCCGAGTGTGTTGTTGAATTTCATGCGCAAAATTTACTTCGACTTTATTGAATCCGGTGCCTCGGGGAGGGCGCATGGAAAATATGTTACGCCAATTTGCGCATCTCGTGGATTGAAATTTGAATATTCACCAAAGGGGACACTTGAAGCTACTTATCCCTGCTCGGGGAAACCTTTACATTATACGATCTACGCACCATAAAATATTCAGAGGCTCTGCTTATCGGGAGTTTTTCCCGCGCAAATTCGACTGTCACACATATGTTCGGTCGAAACATCTTATGATTATATAATGTACGAACGATGATTAAGATCTATTGAGACCTCAGTCATATGAAGACTGTAAGGACGCTTTACATCACTTCCGAAAAATCTTTCCTACTTTCTTTTTGTTCTGTCTCAAATAATTAATTATGGTGGTTTCTACTTTCTCATCTTTGTAAGTAGTTAGAAAGGTTAAGGCTGTAGAACTGTTAGGTCTGGATTCATTATACTTCTATCATATCACAATCACTCTATCATATATATATACATTTATCATGATCATCATCATTAGTAATTTTATCATTTCATATTTGAATACGATCCTCCCTCTCAGAATGAGAATGATACCATAGACTGGCCCCACACTGTCTAAATGCAAGTGAGCAGACTTCACAAACCTTAAAAACAATTTAGAAAACTATTAATCGTTCATCGTCGTTATAGAGAATGATCTATGATCTTTAAATACCCTTCGTAAAGCAACATGGGAACTCTACGAATTGGAACCCAAATCCTGGGATAGTGGGAGGCAAAAGTCTCAACCATTAAGTTATCTCTACACTCTTAAAATACCAACCATTACTTCATATATTTTGCACTTACATTCACATTTATTACTTAACAAATTATTTTATAAGATATATACATTATATTAATGAGATTACTTACTATCATTGTAACCCACTTCCATCAAGTGTTCGAAAGTACAATATTGTTTCATCTTTTTCTATTAAGCTCGTATGTAATCGTCATGTATAAACGAATCCTTCAACGAGTAAAAAGCACATATATTTGACATACCAGTTAAAGGGCTTCTTAAATAACCAGTAACTATGGTAACGTGTACTTGATCATTTGACATGTTATTAATATAACTGAATTAGGAGTCATGAATCGTGTGATTGAAATGAAAATAAACGTATGTATATATTATTAATACGAGAGGAAAAATCTTTGTCAACATGCTTAAGAATATTGTGAGGTGTATGCGATTTGCCATAGTTAATGTTTATACATATTCAGAAAGAGTGAAAAAGAGTTTAACTGTTATAAAATATGTGTTAGAAGCACTTTAAGTAAAACACAATAAATAAAAAATTATTATGTTTATACTGTAAATCTCACACATGATATTCTCTAATGAAACAGTTGACTAAAAGACTCAATAACATTCACACTTAAAATGTAATGAATAATCGTGGAATGTCGACCACTGCTGAGCCACTAGTAAAGCTTTATACCGTTTCCAATATAATTTTTAATATCAGAACCGTGCCAGAGAGAATTTAGCCATAGAACATATCGTATAATATTTCCAATTTGCACCCGCAGTTTTGAAACATTCCTAGTCAAACAAACCGCAAAAATAAATATTGTTCCAAAAGTTATATCATCCGTACGTCCGCGTTGTTATGTTTTTGGAGCGCTTTATACGATGCACAAAGTTATTCCGAACACTGGGAAACTTTTCTGGCATTGTTTTATTCAAAACAAAACAAGATCAACCATTAAAACCTGTTTCTATTAAAACATGTTTTTGACGCTGTCAGAAGACGTACTCATACCGATATAAGCGGAGATTACCATACAAAACATTGATCCCTTAAGGCTTAAATGTTTACTGTGTAAGCACGGCTACATATAGATTGGACTTACATTATGTAAACTGACGAACGTGTTATGCTTACAGATTATTAATTTCATTAGCATAATGACGATGTAACGGCTATCGATCGATATATATGTAAGTCTGAACACAATCGCTAGTACGAGAGGCTTTCATTATTATCATCATCGTCAACCTACCTCCGTCCACTGTTGGATACAAGCCTATCCAATAGCTAGCTCCAATCTCCAATAGCTCCTAGAGACAATATCCAATAAGAGTGACTTTAAAGATTTACAATTTTCCATATCTTAAGAGATAAGCATTACGAAATATATTAAACCAACTATAAGTGCACAAATACATTACTTCTTAATATATATTTTTTTTAATACACATTTTCTTCTCGCTTTGTTTTCTGAAAATGTGTTGAACAGAAACGTGGTACCGCCCTCTGTCCTAAAATCATTCTTTTATCTCACCGCTATGCTATATTTACTTTTAAACAGCAAATTTAAAGGGTGTGGTAGATGACGTTTTCTAGCCCCGATAAAATAACAGAACAAATAGCAAATAATTAGCCTTGATGCAGACTTAGAAATAACCATATACATTTATACGATATTCATAAATATCATTTGTCACAAATTTCTCATGAATCTCTTAATTTATAAGTGTCAACCAAGCCATGAATAACAAACAGACAATACAATACTTAGACAATAATGCCTCCAACTTGGAACGGGGAAGTTTCCTTAATTTAGCAGGAAATACGGGCTCAAGGACTGTCGAATTGATTAAGACTAGAAACTTCACTACCGGTTATTAACATCGTTACCAATCCTCTTAATATTGCACGTGGATCTTTTCTGAAAACCAGAAGAGTTACGGCTATAGTCTTTCACGCTGTGTGCGGGTAGGCACACTTCACATATCATGATAAATATCAAAAACAACTATAAAGTATGAAGTTTTTTTTCACGATAATTCCCTTAACCGTTATAACATGTGATATTTAAATAATTTAAACCCGAACCTTAGCCGCGGGCCGTTAATCAGCGACTGTTATTATATTACTACACATAGATAATGTACATAGATATGTACATACATATGTACCGCAATAATCTTTCTAGTTCTGAAAAGAATTACATGTACAACAGCAGAACGACAGGATTTACCGATCAGATTCATTTATCTATTATTTATTTATTCATTTACACATATATTAACTAAAACGGAAATACCATTTACTTTAATTAATTAAACTATATATAAGCATAAACAATTATTTCTGACATACGTAATATTGGTACACACTACATAACCTACAGAAAACGCACATAATCGAGAGCTACATCTGTGCCTACAACACATAAAACTTTTATAACAGCGACAGCTAGAAAAACAACATTGTGATAGCAACGACATCTCCCAAACTACACTCAAACTCCAATCGTCGATTCTGTGACTTCCTTCACTCCCTTTTTATAGCCTGATTTGCATTTTGGCTTTTGTTGTTTTTTGCTCGTGGCTCAATGTACCGTGAGAAGGTGTGTTGTTAGAGGAAATATTAATATTAACAATGGGCGCCAAAAAGGCCGGTTTGAGAACGCGATGCATTAATAAATCAGTATTTTCCAAATCCGTTTCATGTTTATTCATGTACCTATAGCAAGCCGGAAACGATATGTAATGATTACAGCTTGTATGTAAATATTTAATCTGATGTTTTTCTTTTTTCTTTCTTGATGTAGGTACAGCCGGCACGCGCCTTCCTGTGACATCTTCTGTCACATTTTCTTTTAGACACTCATGTAATCGCTAAAATTTGTAAATGTTCATAATATTTAATACGGATATTCTTGCCCAAGATACGATATTGTATTTAGTAATTGAATAGCAAGCATCGCGATATTAAATCCGAAATTATGAATTTGAGTTTTTAAGTTAATAATAATAATTCTGTGTAAATTATATTTAGATCTCACAGTTCTTCGTAGCGATACAAACGGCTCGAACAGAAAATTAGTTAGGACTGAATGTGGCATTAAGAGGTTTGAGTTTACGCGACTTACGGCGAATAGCAAGGACCCAACCGCTTCTCTAGCCGGCGTTTAAATTTTAAAAATCATTTCCACTCTCATTTCACTTTAATTTGCTTTTTGGTTTGGTTTATTTTAAAATTTCAGTTCCATTTAGGTGCAATACCATAGCTCTCAGAAAACTTTGAAAAGAATTTTTATCGTGATCTTGTAACAGACTGACAAAATCAATTTCCCTTCGTTATAAGAATTCACGACCAGTGCTTGTCCGTCTTCTGTATAGAGTATTTTTAATATTGACCAGTTTTCGGTGTTCACTAAAATCTTATATCTACAAGTGTGTCCCAAAATATCGGACGTACATTTGATGGATCGAGATCAAATTGATCACTGTCAGCTCACAAAAGATCGTACTCGTGTTTATTTTTTGGGTCACGACCCATAAGTATTCAGGGAACTCTGTTTACATCGACATGTTTAGGTATCTTACAAGCCAAAATATTTCTGATTATTAAATTAGTTAGTTTGTTTTAAACATTTTAACCACATTTATCAGGCGCCTGACACTCAGTTTCAGAATGTTCGTGATTTATATAAAACAATGGTTCTATCACCATCATTATTCCTTAACATATCGCCATTTTTATTGTAATGTTAAATTGAATATATCGGGAGAAACGTAAAAATGATGAAAAGGGATCTAATATTAATATTCCCAGATTTCCTCTGCTGACCTTTCGCCAAGATAGCAAATTTCATCTCGAGTTCAATAAATATGTTCTCTAAAACTTATTCCGTAGACGTCCAAATTCATCGAGAAATTCCTCCTTCAATATCTGACAACGATCGAGGATCCTTTATCAAGTTAATACTTCGATCAAAATTCGTATGCCGTAAAAAATTGTTAACTTACTGTTATAAATTATTAATATAGCTCTCAAAGAAGGTATATGACTTCTGTTAGTAATGTTCTAGCAAAACTAATACTTTCCAATTTGTGTTCTTCCAAGCGTGATGGGTTATCGTAGAGTATATTTGAGAAGAGATTACAAAACGTGCAAGCAGCAATCAGAACCGACCGTTGCCGCCCGTGAACATCTTCAAGGGACCTCGAACAATACTAGTAATGTCAGTTAGGCTAGTTAAAAGTTTTTGTTAACAAGATAAACAAATGACAAAAAGAAATAGTTTAGCTAAACAATAATGGATTATTAAAAATACCTGCATTAACATACTCTTTAACTTGTCAAATAAGGATAATTCATAGCCCCGTTTTTGTTGTCACCACCTACAATAAGCCGAAAACCGAGAGAAAATATAAAAACACAAAAATAATGAAAAAATTTAAAAAATAAACTAATAACGGTAATATTGCCAATATTCATACCGAAATAACACCAAATCCTTAAGCTGTATTGGAGAATATCAGGCTGAATTCCAAATTCATCTTGGAATCTTAGAATCTTGGAATCACTACCTTCCGGTCTGCCATCTTGAACAGGATCTAAGGAATGCCCAACTCTTGTCACCGTAAATCCAACTATTAGTACAACTATTCTCAGAGCTCAAAGCGTATGAAATAACTCAGTCTCAAACTGAAATAGTCGAAGAGATTTTCATGAAAGCATGAAGGTTATTTGTACGGCGAAATAAGTTTGTTGGGCTTAAATATTTTCATCATCGTCGTCAAACTTTTTTTGTTTCACTGCTTAACATGGATCTACTCACATAATAAGAAGGGTTAAAGTCACGCTGACTAATTGCAGGTTGTAGACTTCATCCGCCTTAAAGAACAATACGGAGAACTCTAATGTGTGCAGGTTTCTCCACGTTGTTTTTCTTCGTCATTCATAAATGTTATCACATAGGTATTACGTTAATAAATCAAAGATCAATTTGACAAGGCGTAGTTCTGGTAACAAGAATAAACTACGGTTATTATACGAACCACTTGGAAAGCTGTAACCACATAGAAATATTTCACAATATCTTTATTAAGTAAGTTAATTCGTTTTATTAGTGAGTACTCAGCATTACAAAATAAAGGGGTTTTGATATTTCTGCCATAAAACGTTTATAAAAGTTTTATAACAAAAACAATACTTCAGCCTATTCATGTTTACGTATATTCTTATACGGATTCTGTTTACCATTAATTACTGGTAGAATATTTCGGCAGCCGTTTTTCAGCTGCTGTTCTGTTTTGCATTGCAAATACTTGAATATGATAATAATAATACCGCAAAATTTGCACGACCATAAACATTGTTAAACATTGAGAATATTCTGGGAATCTGGCTAGCGAAAGGTAAACAAGGCTAAAGGTCTTGTGGTTATTTCAGCGGAAATTTATGTAAAGACTAGTTCACATTAATGCTTTTTCTCTTTACCCGTATATATTTACATAACAAGTTGGCCTCAAGTTGGATAGAGATGTTTATTGTAGAGTAGCATACTGTGTCATACTGGGTCAGTGTGGATTGTGAGAACCACTCAACTTCTTAACAATACTAAACCGTCGATGGAATTCATATGACCTAAAATGTGTAGGTACTAACCCAGCAATCGCATCTCAAAATTTTTAACTTCGAAATGTTGATAATAATTTTAATAAAATATTCGGTCAACTCATACGTAGCCACTATTTGACACAAGACAGCCGATAAACTACATAGGTACGTATATAAATTTGTAAATACATACTAATGAATAGAATTTTAGTCCTAGGAACAGAAAAATCCTCAGGCCCAGTACCTCATGGCCAGTACATTAAAATTTGCCGTGGGCGGGAATCGCATCCACAACTTCCATCGTTATAATCACTTCTACTATCCATCGAACTAATTGTGATCCATCGAAATAATAATCCTAGAAACAGCGCAAAGTGATAGCTTGTAACACATCCCTTATCAGCAGGCATTACAAGTAATCGGATTGACGTTGTACTGAATTTTGTCCGTGTTTATAATAATAACATCTATTATTGTGTAAAATGGTCTTATATTCTTTGAATTTTCTTATTTAGAACTTATATTCTTTGAATTTTCTTATTATGAACGTGCTATTTTTAAAGTCTTCAATATTCTAATTCTGAAGCTTTCTTTATAAATATTATTTTAAAATACCTGATGCTAATTATAAAGTTAATTATGTTAAAAATAGAGCAACGAAAACGTTGATGATAGTATTTATCTATTATATTCATTTAAATTCTGTGCCTGTCATACACTGGGTCCTTCCCTTACTTTTATATAAGCATTCATTGAGCCTGGCCCCCAACTTTTATCGAATTCCCTTAACATGTTGTTGAAATAATATTACTTCGAAAGCGTAATGGACCGATACGTGTAAGAAACTCACTCGAGGTGTTCTCAGGGCTGTTAAGAAAATGCTAGTACATTAAATATATTGGCATTTTCCGAAGTTTCTCCAAATACTCCTGTACTTTTTTGTAGAAATTCCCTGAATTCAAATTTGATTTAAATTGCTTACTGTAACAAGAACTGTTAAGATTTGAAAATTCAAAAAGTCATTGAAATAAATTTTCTACCTTCTCCAAACTGGTTAACATCAGAACCATTGGATACAGCAGCAGATTACAGGTTTGTAATATGTTTTATCCATTTATAATAATTTATCATTCTAGCATTTAATTTAGATTTCTTATTTTTCTTCAATATTATTATATTATCTTTTCTCCGGTCCTAATTAAAAATAATGTGTACCTATATAAATCTATGTAAAATTGTATCCCGGTTTATGAAAATACTTCATACCCGATTATGATCAGGTTTCACTTACCGTGTAACGACGGGGTATTTGGGGTACGTTTGAATGTATGCAATCGCGTATGACTATTGTGTTTAGACTTATAAATTAAGAATTGTAATCTACCAACTAATCTAATCATCTGTCATCATTGATTAAATTATCTTTCTTTAAATGTTGAGGTAGGTGCGAGAAATTTTGAGGAAACAGAATTTTTATTTGGAATTTTATCCAGCGTTTTATCTATCCTCATCAGCTTTTTCTATAACTCAATATAGTAAGTAATTAACAAAAGGTATTTAATTATTAAATAAATAAGCAACGCCGAAAGAATGCTTCTAAGAGTATAATACCCAAGGGCCAATGTTATTATCATTAGATAATAGCTCTTTTCCGACTCACTTACAGTAAAGTGTGGACAAGCGACAGAAACAGTACAACAATAATAGTCATGTGGAATTTTATTCGTTGGAATTTCATTGGTGCGTAATTTAAAAAAAGGCGAGTTTCATATTCCCTTTTATAGGAAATTTTGTATAAAACATTGCCTCACTAAGAACATTACTTTTCCTTTATATATGTATTTCAGTCGTAACGGTAATGTATCAATTTTGCCGCGGGTTCAACGCGTTCGTTGGATTATTCGGGCGTTGTTCGATCAATTCAAATCAAAGAGGTTGAGGTGCCTACATTCGGGTACATGTCCAAAAAAACCCTTTTGGGGATCTTTTCGGAATGACTCCCTTGTTTTTTAGATAAATTCTCATTTGGCCTACGTGTTTGATACCTATAATGTGTAATTGTAAGATACCTATAATGTGTATTACTTTTATTCTAAAGTTTGTAGAATTAATACACATATTTTGTATACCATTGGGCACGGTCGTGTCTACAATAAGGACCAGGTACACACTCGTGTGTCACAGCAATAAATATGGAAGTATTTTTGTATTTATAGGTCTTAAAAAATGTGAATGAGTTTAGACTCTTAGGTTTTAAGATGTAATCCTAACCCTTTTTACTATACGAGGAACCCCACAATCACTTGAACGATAAAAAGGTCAATGATAATGAATATTCAATGATCACTACAGACAATCAAAATGTCTATAAATGCATATTAATTATTATTTTTAAAAATTCGTTATGTCCCCATTTATTCTGATAACTATCTTATTATAAGCATAGAGCATAAATATTTTAGTTAAAAGTATTAACAGATGCGCTGGTAGTTGAAAACATATTTTAGTAATTAATTTCCATACACACTAAGACTGGAAGAATCTTTCAGACTAAAGAAAGTAACAGCTTGAGACCCGCTGTGGTGTTTTCACAGATGATCTCGGAAATAAAGTATTAGCTTCTTAATTGTCCACTCCATTAAAGTGAAGTACCTACTCGGTTAAAACTATTTTGCATTACATACCTACTTGTATACGTGCCAGCGTACATGCGTGATTGCGTGGGAGTGTGTGCGTGCGTGCGTATTAGCGCAATTGCGTGTATACGCGCGCACGTGTGTGATGGTGTGTGGGCGTGCGTGCATGTGTGCAAACATACGTGCGTGTGTGCGTTTGAAGGGTAATTTACAAAATCTCCATTTGCGCACGTAGGTAATACCAGCATTACATTAGATTATAAAAGAGAAGTTTTTTTTTTTTTTTTTTTTTTTTTTTCCGTCAGGAAAACTCAGGACGAGTACCTATCGCCAGTTCAATCAAATCGAATCAACATAAATTGACAGAGAGCAGCCATGTGTAATACGTGAGTCGACGTAATCCAAAATGGCAGTAATATTTTTCTTCGGAATAATTCGAACCTCATGTCAGTTAAAGTCATATTATATAGGTAGTATATGCAATTTATTCCTATATCAAATTTAGATAAAACAGACACTTTTTTATTTTTCCGGCTGTTGACGGCGATATCCGTTTTGTCTTATTTTTTTTTTTCATCTTATACTATATATGAACAGAATTCTTAATCATAACCCTCCGGCGATTTCTAAAAACCATACAACTCGCCTAATATATCTTACGGGCCTTTTATTTAATTGACAACATCGGAGATGATGAAATAATTAGATAAACAGAAGCTGTAAATCTTGTTAGGTTAGCTTAATAAACCAGCTACGTTACTTTAAGCCGCCTTAAGCTGGATTTAAAAAGCCCGTGATTGCTAGCTGCAGTCTGTGGAAACTAAATTTACAACTAAGACGTGTAAATCCGAACATCAAACTCCACAACAAACTGTTACTCCCACACAAAATGTGTTACCTCAGAAACATAATCAACAAGCCTCGTAACAAAATTCAGTCAGTATTTTATTAAAGATATTAAAATTGAATCTATTATGTACCCTTGTCAGTCAGTCTTCATCATGAAAACACTGTTTCTCAATTTTTTTTTCATATTAATGAAACGGCTTGCGTTAGCGGCCAGCGACTTGCGTCTATTAAGCCACGTGCATAATAAGCTGAATTAATTTAATACTGTCAAGTACGAATAGATCTTAAAACTTAAATTATGGTTATTAAAAATTACACAGACGTTCTGAAAACTTGAAAGGATGGTTAAAAACTAAATGTTATAAAGACATAATGTTGCAAACTGGCTTTATATAAAATTTATCAAACATGAACGTGACTGTTGATCGAGAGGTCCTTGGTTCGAGACAGTGATCTGGTTAGTGTCTTAAGAAAAGAGATCCCCGAAGGTACTCCATTTATTTATTATTGAAACAGCACATTTTAAGATACTTTTGAACTTAATAGTCTAGTACCAATGTTATTTTCTAGATGGTCATTTACTAATCACCGCAAAAAGCTGCAACTATCATGCCTATCATGACATTATCATTATCACCAACCCTAAAATACTAAATCCGTAATAAATCCCTACTATTACCATCGTCATATGGATTTCTAGCTGCGGGTTCAGTCCATACACGGCTCTAGTGACGCATGCTGCATGTGACGCTAGCCGCAGCGCTCACCAAGTCTGACATAACAAGAAATTTTGATTCATAAATCATTGAGGGTTAGAGAAAACGATCTATTATACGGAGTTAAGGTGGGGGTAATAACCTAATATTAGAATTACCGGAGCGGTAAACATATTTCCACGTGAAGGAATGAAAAGGATTTTCTTGGAACTTTTTATATATAAATAAAGTAACATCAAAGAAAAGTCGGCGGAACAGTTAATCTAGCCGATGACTGTAATATTTTACCTCGCGGTCGTAATAAATCCCTTAACGAGATCACTGATCAGAATGAAAAATCGTTTTTTTAACATAATAATAATTATATCATAAATTATGACAGCTCCTATAAAGATTTGTGACTATAAAATCTGTATCTTTAAGAAATATAATATGTAATTATTTTACTGAGATAAAATTACAGAGAGGACCTCCATACTGCAGATCTACTGAGCTGTATGGTATCATACCACATGAGACCAAGAAGCGTTCTTGACGCTAACTGCAACCTTCACTAATTGGAAAGGCATTCAAGATAACAAAAGTGTATTTCGATACGCTTAAAGAAATATAGTAGGTATTTCTATTTAATTCCTGTGTGATCAATATTATTTTTCATTATTGTAACATAACATTACATCGCGCCTGTATTTATCCGAAGGATTTGCATAGAAGTAGGCATAGTACCTACTTTGTCACATTTCACCAGCTATGGCATACGTCCCACCGTGAAATAGAGGACGAACATATTGTTAAACATCGGGCACAAATCCAGACTACGTGCTGCTTACTTGGAAATAATACTTACCCAATAATACTTCACCCGACAGGGGCTCAAATCCAGGGCATCTCGACCGACAGTCTCGCTTTTAACCATACGACCAACGAGACAGTCAATGAAATGTTGTATAAACACTAAATATAATACCTACATCCACCATCTATCTATTCACTTACAATCCATCTACCAATCAAAATCAATTTATTACACCTCTAATTACAAGCAATATCCCTACACGTCAATATTGAACTGTTTTAAACGGTTTGATACGAAAAACAATTCTACCGTACCTAACTTTGTTTATACGAGTGAAATATCGCAAAGCTATTGCACGCTACACACACATAGCAGTCAGAAAAATCGTATCAGAAACACGCGTCCAATCTCCGATGCAAATTGGATACATTTTTCGACAGTTGACGGCGCAAAAGGAATGCGAATGATTGTTGCCTCCGACGGCAAAAACCAATAGACGTTCAGACTTTTACAAATAGCAGTGAACAGTGGAAAATTAATTGGAATATTTCAGTTGTGGAATATTTTGAGAACGACTAATTTACTTTTAGAATTATAATGGCGAAAATATAATGCGTTTCCTAAGATAATGTCATATAAAAATATGTTGAAGACGAATAAAAGTACGGATACAGATATTTAATAATGATCCGGAACAAACAAACAAGGAGACATGCATAATATTATATTGTAACTAAATATTCGTTTATAAACTTTATTATGAACTGTTACAGTATAATTCGACTTGAACAACGTTACATTAACACATACGAGTAAATGTATGTGTGCAAAACCGCTGGATACGATAATTTCACCAAAAATATGAATTGCAATCCGGTCACACTCGGCAACAAAGCCTTTAATGCTGTATACGACATAGTTATGTTCTCCCTTGTGGAATTCTCCCCGAAAAAAGGACTGGCGGTCTTTTTGACCATCGGCCGGTCTGCGTAAAGTCGGGAACACATGAACGAATAATTAAAAAAAGCCTTGTGTGGTTTATGACTTACATTTGACGTGGAAAAAGAAATCGGGCACACCGGTCACAAACTTTGGCCAAGTTTCAAAGCTAAGTTATTTGGGGTTTTTGTAATAACGATCAATGGGAAACAATGTACATTAGAATTTTTAAAATTCAGTCGCATAATTAATAAATGGTAGATTGAATTTCCATTACTAAATAAAGGTATTATCAGCGCAAAGCTGCAATTATCGTATAATTTATGATTATTGTTCATATTTCGTATTCATCATCATTATCATCAGTCTACTCCCGTCCACTGCTGGACATAGGCCTCTCCAATAGCACGCCACAGGGCTTAATCGTCAGCTTCTTTAGATTCTACATTTCGTAATAATCTATAAACAAGTAAAGGACTAGCAATGTTATCTTACAGAATATGTTATGAATAATAAATATGGTCCAGCCACAATGTGTTCCCACCTCAACTCGAGTACTTATGCGAAAAATCTCAACAATACAAAGTTTTGCATTCCCGATGAGGACTTTTTCGCTTGAACGCTGAAACGCTGAAGTTTTTTATTAAAAATACGCTAGAATTTTTCAGCGTATATACACTCTTCATTTGTCGCTCCAAAAGAGAGAATCGCACCCGTTTTGTTATCGAATAACAAATTTTTCTTATTAAGTGCTCTTTATGTCATTCTCTATGCTCTGTTTATGCTTTATTTGTACAGATTTAAAATTGAATAAATGCAAAAAATAAATTAAAAATTGCTCGATCGTTTTATCAATTGGTTGATTACACAACCAATTGATGGATTTCTCGTGTCGTAAATTAATTGAGCAATTAACAATCAATCAATCAATTGCAGGGACCAATATTTAGGGATTACAGGCATGAGACTATGTTTGAAATACAGATATTACACCTATATTTCAAATTTCAATATGTGGATTTATTGGCTGTCTAGTTACCATACCGTCCGGAGTCTGCCTATGTTGCCATCAGATCGCTGTGAAAATTGTCCCAAAATATAATATACAGTTAACCATTACTTACACTATAGGCAGCAAGAAATTTTATAGGTAGTGTTTTGACGGATTATTTATCACCTGAATTTAGTTCAATCAAATAAAGCGCGACATTTAACACATATTGTAGTTAAATAACGTTAGACAGGTCAATAAGCTCATCACCTATTGAGGACGTGAACGTAACTGCTGAAACGTGGGAGTATGTTACACTCCTCTGCCTACCCCTTCGGGGATTATAAGCGTGATATTACGTTTATTTTCAATGTTAGACAATTTGTAACATAACATCACGTCTGCATTAACCTGAAGAGGTAGGCTGAGGAGCGTAATGCTCCTACGATCTATTAGTTGTTATAGGTTCCATGAAATAAATCATAAGCCTATTGCAATACATCGAATACATTGCGATTTGCGATAGGTACATTGCTATAGTCCCAAGTACTATTGAGAATTCCCTATTTTTCAAATAAAACCCGTTGCAAAGCATGTAAAACACCGGCAACACTAAATCGGTAACATTTTATCACCAACACCTATTGC
>DWMF01000096.1:0-19527 GCA_018244815.1 Parelbella polyzona | reverse complement strand
TGGAGTTCAGCAATTTACATTTTTGCTTGCGTGGCCTTAAATCTTCTCATTCTAAGAAGAAACACATGCGCAACGTGAATATATTGGTGATTATGATGATGATGATATAATGTAAATAAAATATTATGTTATTAATCGAACCAAGGAAAGTTATCAAATTTATCTGGCTTTTTTTCAGTGGGAGAGCGTAATACCTGAACGTTTGACATCTGATTAATCAAACGCCATTGCATAAGCACCTGTTACTTTAAATCACGCGCTACGCTATTAGCGAGTAAAGATATGCGAATTCTGCTGCACTTTTATGATTTAGAAACTTCATGTACCTACTGCATTTGAAATTCTTAAACCATCAACGACATTACTATTGTTATCATTAGCTTTATTTATTACTTTATTTACTCAATACTTTGTAACTGACGAAATTTACTGATTACATATTAGGCATATTATATATTTTGTTTTGTAAAATAAAGTATGTATTATGTTTCTATGGAATATAGTATTTAACTTTATCCGGAATAGAATATACCTAACCATCGTCACTATCCTCGCTATAATAATTAATTATAGGGATTCCTTGCAATATGAATGTTTTTTGCAAAATATATCTCGTATCTTGACAATACAAGAAATTTACTAATGGATATGTTATAACTGGATTCTCTCCAGTCTGAGTATTCTTATACATTATATATACGAGTACTCCATATATTTAATGTAAATTTTACAAACTGACGTTCTAGGTAAAAACGATTTCAGGAAAATCCAGTGGGATCAGGAAATACAGGAAAAGTAAAATGTTTCGTTTCTGAGGAATTTCTTGGCTAATGGCACGTTTGGAGATACAAAATGACAGATTCTCAATTGAATGATGAATTAAAAGAAACAGGGTTTATAGAAATATTTTAGTATAGTTAAGAACTTTTAAGTGAATATTAATTGTGCGTTAATATGTTAGGAACAATTATATAAAAAGTTACATTGTAGTATTTTCAAATAAAATTACCTAGTGTAGATTTAACTTAAACACTAGAAAGGTTTCTTTCAATAGTCAAAGAATATATCGAACATCTATGGAGGGTTTCATTAAAAATATTTATATCCAGTTCAAATTACCACCTATTAATTAATAACTTGAAAGTGTAAATATAGTGCATTCTTTCTAAAGGCTAAATGTATGTAAAAACAAGTAATAATACACTTTATAACATAACAGATGTAATAACAAAAATAACATTGAAGCTCGTTGCGTGGGCACTGGGAAATTCGTTCATGCTTTTCAAACCACAATATACTACAGTAATAGGTTTCACCCTAAAGCGCGAGCAGGAATAGACAGTCGGAACAGATTTAATACTTCAGTTCTTGTCAAAACTCCATTCGTATTTTAGCGGAGTGGCCGACGTACGTAACACCGGATTTGTGTACGAAAATGTTTGCCAGCTGAACAAACTGAATTCGTTTAGTTTCTCCATGCGCCTCTAATGCCTTCAGTTATTCACAATTATATTTTACACAACCTTTTGTTGGATTTAAACTAAGGAGACGCTGTCAATGAATATTTATGTAATAAAATAATAATATACATGAAACATAATGTTCGATTGATCAAATAATTACGGTACCATTAAAGCGCCATTCTTCTAAGCTCTAATACCAGAGATTTCTAATTTGACATTTCTTAATTGACAGTAGAGCGAGTAGGACAGATCGAAGGGTCTAAGAAGGGTAGGGTCTAAGAATACTCTCATACTGCAAAATGCGTTTATAAATCTATTTTCAACAGTACTATTTTAAGAAGTAAATTATCATTAGTTAGGTATTCTGGACGAAACCTTCTATTATTAACATCTGCTACCTATTGCCACAACCCTAAAAAAAATTTGGTAAAAATAATAGATAGATGGTACTGACCTGTTAACATAAGGCGGACAACCATTACCTATACGAAAATAAAATAAAATCGTAGTATTTATTTCTTTTTGCCCGACTCCGAAGTCACGAAGAAAGAGATGAAAATTTATTACCCTATTAAATAACGGTATTCGTACTGACGTTCGCAGTTCAAACCGAACCGATTTTTACAAATGGGCAGTCATTTGTTTCATCTTTATAGTACAATGCCATTGAATAGGTACGTATTTGGAAAATAACGTTCTTCCTTGAATTTCTTGGTCGAGGTTTACTTTTAATATAAACAAATTTGTTCTGCAACGTCTCACATACACATCTTACGGTTACGATAAAATAGAGAGCAAACTGATACACTTCAAAATTATGTTTAATGAAGCGTACGAAATCCTTACATGGCTTTCTTGGTGGATAGTAATTTGGAACCTTCTCATTTTGAAATGAGACACGCATCGAACAATCGAACGATGAGTTTCCATGACGGCAATAAATAAAATTCTTAATTATTTATCAGTAGTAAGCATGGTAAATGAAGAGAATTTTTATTGACATTAGTTGAGTGATAAAACTCTTGACATATTATGATTAATAAAAGCTGAAATTGTCGGTAAATGTATGATCATTTACAGCCATGTAGTTGAGCCTAATTGGATGGTAGCTTGTGACTGCTGATATCGAAATATTCATAACTTTTATGTATTGTAAGGTTAAGTAATTCTGTCGGTGATTTCATCTTTAAACAATAGTGTCACTAAACTATATGAACAGTCTTATGAACGGCTTGGAAATTTCCGACGTTTTTCAAAACTTCTACGAGAATGAATAAAGATAATGGGATTATTGTATTAATATCACACAATCACTCAAATATTAATAGAATACCGAGACATTCGTAACTAAAATATCAAATGAAGACGGAAAAAACCTGGAGTATTTAATTCACTTCCCTTTGCATATCTCTGGATATTTATTATCTAAATATAAGAGGGATGCGATTAATAAAACGAATGTCTTTATCTGTTTGTAGATATTTCATTCCGTATATATACATTTTTGTTTTCATTTATTTCTTCATTTTACATTCCGCCGCATCTCCGAACACGAGTGATGAAGAATTATTTTTTTTCTCTTTATATTCTCAATGTGTATTTTAAAATTGCCGGCTGCCCATCTGGTACTTATTGCAATGTGTAGCCATTATATAATACATCATTGAGATAAAGTATGTTATAGCTCATTAAATTATATCTATTTCACTATTTCTATGATTTTGTCAATTTTGTCAAGGTATATTTGTCAATTCACGTGTACTTACTTACCATACGTTACCGGTGAAATATATGTAATGGGAGTTGTAGTGTTGTCGGGACTATAACCATATACTTACACGTGTTTCACGTGTTAACGGTAATGTTTCTTAAGGGAACCCGTCTAATGGAATCTATGGAGACATTTATGAATTAAGAAACTAACAGAGCCCAGAAATATGTTCGCAATATGTATTATAAATATGCCGTAAATTTCGAAGTAACTAAAAGCGTTTCAGGTCTGTACCAAAGTTTACCCTTATCGTTCATTTAACAATTTTTAAAGTAAACCAACAAATTTTTTGCATGATACAGCACACGTCCACGCGAACTTCGTAAAAGGGCCTTCATCTATCCCTTCACGTTGGTCAATATTTGAACGTTTTATGTCGAACGTACTATACGATGTAATGAGAATTCTAATATGGATGAGCGAAGTGGAAAAATCCTTTATAAATCCCACACTTGCTGAGCGAACCATAAGGCCTTTTCGTCCTGTTGTAAATTACGCCGTCTATATACATATGTACGTACGTAGGTGGCGTTCAATGTTTTCAATATGGGAGAGCTGTTTTTTTTTTCATTTCATGTCGGATAACACGACAGCAAAGCTTATAGGTATGATGAGTCCGGTATTATTTTTCGGACAGTAAGACCTCTGTAATAAACTGGGAAGTGAATTGCGGCATAGACATGTTTTTTGTAGACACAGTGTACGTAACCGTAATATAAGGGGGGAATATTTATATCCGACGCATGTATCGTGGTTACAGCAAAATTTTTGTTTTAAAGATACATGCTGCACATTGTGCTTTGAGTTTTACATATAATTTAAATGATGTGTATAAAGTAAAGATACTGCGTAAAGATATCATAACTATTTCGTACCGTGATATTATGACACCAAAAACAATAAGTTCGGCACTATTTCGGTCTGTCCTCCAAGATATTGAGTAGGTGACCTTTTTTACTATTTGTGTTTCTTGTAACTTTCATAGTGACACCGACCGGTCCGCAAGTTCTTTTGTTTGTCGTGTTAATACAATTTCAATACGGAAATGTAAAAACGGCCTTTTAATCTTGCCAAGGTTAATGCAATCTATGTAATATGAGTATGTTACACATTATTCATGTATTGTGGCATACTACTTGTTTATGAAATATTTCATTGATTATTATAGCAATATTGTAGTATGATGATTATTACAACGAAAAGCGTTCCAGGGTAGTAAGGTAACACGAACAGGTCTAGGCATTTGACCGCTGCTTCTCTGCTCCTACAATAGAAATCCTAAGGCTATGGCGTAGGACACTGGCTATGTAAGTGCTAGTAGATTGTTCATGTGTTAAAATTATGAAGACTTGAAAAGCGTGCGGATGTTCTCAGGATGTATTCTTTTAACTTTATAGCGAATAATATATTCAATGTCAATTAATTATTAGAGTTAGAGCTTTGGTGTTGTGTTTTTGATTACCTATTGTACCCGCCACAGCCACGTGGGAAAGAACACCATGAAAATTACTGCACTGAGTCCACAAGTATCTGTATCCACAGCAATTCAGAAATACCTGAACCCTTTTAATGGGGTTCGTCACTCCGTTAAAAGGCCGAATGCTTCCAGCCACACACTCTTATGTGTAGCTTCGGGCCTTCGGGCCAGCGATATAATGTAGATGAGTTGTCTGTAAGTCATTATATTATGGGATTGTCAGTTCTGTTAATGATAAAGTTTAAACGCCTTGAAGGCTTGGTTTTGGTCAAACTTTTTTATTTATATCGTAGCCCTAATAAGCTATTTTTAATCCTATGCAGCCATTAGATGCTCGGTCGTAGGAGTTCGTAGCGAGACGTAGCTATTTCGTGGTAAAACTTTTCAGATATTAGAAATATTCGGTAATTTATAAAACATACGCATAATAATGTTATAATTATATGTCATTATCATATTATTTTAATCACGACTTTTAAAAATATATACAAAGGTTATGTAAGCATTATTTAAACGTGTAATGAATCAATCAGTTTTGAATTTTATCGTTTTCAAATAATTGAATGCTGTCAAATATTGTCACTAGTCAGAGACTACGGATAACCACTTTTCCCGTCCACAGTCGTGCTAATTGAGGTTTCCTTACAAATAAGATGACACATTTTACATGGATCATTACATTCTTTTTTCACTTTAAATTGGTGTTCATAAATAATAAAAAGATAGAAATAAATGAATAAATATATTCTTACGTTCAATTGCATAAAGTATGTAGTTTAATTACATTATGATATGATTTAACGACAATTTACAACTACATGTATATTGGCGATGGTTTGTGTATTTATAGAAAAAAGGCCAACACCAAGGAATACCAAATTTTTATTCGTTTCAGCAGCCAACACAAACTTTTAGTTCGTTTGTTACCATTTCTTTATTTACAATTTCACATGAAAGTGAACATTGGCTAGAGCTCTTCAAAGGTTACTGTATAAAATATTTAACACTGGAACTACATACGTGTGGACACACAAGGGACTTACTATGTAATTATAAATGTGTCTGACTCATTAAATCGACTAAAGGTACCTAACGTACAATCTTATCTTCTTACAATCTAATCCCGTGTTATAATAAGAAAAACTTGCATGTTAATCTGGTATTGATTAGGTAACTATTGAAGAAGAGCTTGAAGAGTTCAATAACAATGAAGTTTTATAATTAAAAATAAATTTTTGCAATAAATTTCCTACCGTTCTACATCTTTAACGTTACCTATATAGGTACCTATGTGGCTACTACACGATCTGATTCCCACAGCCCCTTTCCTACACCGAACATCTAGACGCACGGCAGGTTGCCATCTTTATCTGGAAGGTATTCCCATTGCCCGAACGAAACGGTTTGGTTTCCTGTTTCTTATCCATACGATCAATGAGCGGAACACCCTGCCGGCATGTGTGTTCCATAACACATAACCTAGGACTTTTCAAATCAAGGGTGAATAGGCTCATTCTAGACATACAAGCTCCATTTCAGGATGCATTTGCCCTTTCCATGAGACGAGATCGCGGCCAAACGCTAGCTTGTCATATAATAATAGAAAATGTACTATTGATCGTCTTTGACTCACTTAATGTAACTGTCAAATTCAGTCAGAAAAAATTTATTTCATACAGTAACTATTCCTATATTTATGTCGGTTTGTGGTTTTTAGGGAAAAAGTGCCCTCATCGCGGGGGCGTGATTGTTGGCCCCCTAGCTACTAAAATCTAACAGTATTGTTTCCAAAGGACCCTTCCTCATTAGTGTGAAGGAACAGGAACACTCAACTCTTCTTCTTTTGAGGGGCGAATACAAACACGCCAGTTTCCTCTAAAATGTCATGTGACACGGCATCGTCTCTTCCGTAAAAATTTTCATAGATTTTGAACATCCTTGAACTTTCTTCTTTGACATGGCTCTCTTTTTTCGCGATAAAGCCTAATTCTAAATGAATCTATATTCATTTAAAGTGTTCTATATATACCTCGCATTTTTGATCATATTTTGAACTAAGGTGATAATATGAGAATAATCAGTGAGAAAGACCATACCTTACGACTGAAGCACGGTTACGTACAGACTAGCTCTAAGTGTCATCACTCCTGCTGTGTATATGCCGTCGTCTCCGTCCTGGAACTACAATGCTAGCATTTAATAGTCGGTTCTCTTCAGCTATTCAACCGAGGTACTTTCTAAGGCAATCAATCTTCCTTTAATTCTCCCTATTGCATATATCAGATTGAAACACAACAATGCAATTACGTGTGCTTTGAAGGCTAGTCCACAATAGTATTTAGAACAAACGAATTTTACAAAAGTGTACAGAATTCTAATAAAATTATTTTGTGTATTAAAATTGAAATTTGCAGAAAAGTTACATGGTTTTACTATAGAATAAAATATGTAATAGAATAAACTCAATATCATAAAAGTGTGAATATGTGTTTATTTATTGACAATGCCTACCTTCTTGTTGTAGTGGAACACATTCTTTATTAGGGGGTTTTCTTTCCCTAATCACTTGTCTACAGCCACTGGAAATCCCGAAAACAACTTTATATGTAAATTTCATTCTACCCCTTTATTATCTTTGCACAAAAGTTCCAAACCTTATGAGAAACGGGTAAGGTTTGTATAAGTTTAATAAGTATTTTTATGTCGATACACAAGCTAATTTTGAGATGATTTCGGGTATGAGTTTGGATTGTTTAAAAAATTTAAAAATGTAACTTGAAATCGTTAAGAGTGTAACAAGACGTTTTGAAAAGTCCGTGTGTCAGGCGGGCGGGTAAACGCGGTCGATGCGGCAGGCGGGCGGGCGGCACGGCAGTACCTCGGTGGTGTTCTCGACGCTCGCCCGCGCGTCCCTCCGCGCCTCGCGATCTCGCATCGCTACCCAGCACTCGGTACGTACCATGCAGGTGAAAACCCTGACCAATCATTAATCATGACTAATGACCACTACTTCTCCTGAACTAGTCACCTTCAGTTTAACTAATGATATATGTTTTCGAATGTTCTATATGAGTTTTCCTCGTTTTGGACAAACTCTACAGGTGTCAACCCTAATCCATTATAATACCAGCTACTTTAATACCGCTTGCACATTTGAAATGCTTGATAAAATCAAGGAAAACCCCTATACCTTTTTAAATTTATTGAACAGAATCCTAATTTGATTGATTTGAACTTTTTTACTTCCCTTTAATTTACAATTCGTAACGAGTTTGCTTTGACGTATTTTTTTCGTATAATTAGCAAATATTGTTTTTTATTTGGATATTGTAACTGTGTACACAAAAAAAGTTTAAAAATATTTTCGCACTTGTCAAATTTATATAAGTCGCTTACTGCGCATGATCTGCGCAAGAGGTACTTGATCATACACATATATTTTATACATAGGTATCCATTAAAAGGTTTCACTTTTGAGTAACGTTCTTTTAACTATAACCAATGGAAACCCGAAGCTTACCCCATTTTACCGAAGTTTAAGGCTTTAAAGGTTTCGACCGAAAAGGTCAGACTTCTATTACCTAACGGCTTCCACCGGTTCAATATATATACGTGTATATACATTTATACAGTGAAGATATACAAAAGTATACCCTATCCAAAGATGTTTTCGGTAATGGGTTAAGCATAACTTTGGGTGACCTACATTTTGTTTTACGCTGCAAATGAGATATTCATTATTATCTATATACGAGTTCGACCAACTTTTAAATAGGTTCTCGGCGACCCTGCTGGAACTTAGGGGGATCAATAATCATTTGCCGAACTCTACCATCCAACGGATGAAAACCTTCCACGAA
The DNA here is from genome assembly GCA_018244815.1 of Parelbella polyzona. Taxonomy (NCBI): domain Eukaryota; kingdom Metazoa; phylum Arthropoda; class Insecta; order Lepidoptera; family Hesperiidae; genus Parelbella; species Parelbella polyzona. The sequence goes on along the minus strand of DWMF01000096.1, from coordinate 10,956 downwards.
GTTGGAACAACACTTTCAATTCGTATTTCCGTCCGAGAAGTTTTCGTAGCAGCATTTTTAATTAGAATATTAGTTTCAATAATGATTCATCTTCTGAATACCTTTTATTTATTGTTTCCAGAGTTTTGTTTTTGCTTTTTATTGTTTTGTAGAAACCGAGATGTAAATGTTATCATATTTGATGGCCATGCTGCCTTTGATATTTTTATTAGCCCAACGATTTAGATTTCAGGCCAACATTTTGAGAGTTTAGGGCTCTAATCCCGATAGGCGTTTTTGACTAACCAAACTTATGTGCGTTTTTAAGATTAATTGTTACTTACTATAATGTTGAAGATAAACAGAGAAGAATATCTACATTCCATAGAATTCTCTGTAATGGTCCTTAAGACGTCTGAATTCTACTAATCCGCCCTTGATAAGCGTGTTCCACCATGACCTTGAACATTCTCAGTAAGAGAAGTAAGAGAGGAAACATTGATCCAATATTTCAATGATGAAATGATTAAGGAAAGGTGACGATGACAAGTAAAAGACTTCAACTAAACCCTGAAGACCAGAAATCAGGATAAGCACTGTAGGTCCATAGCAAGGATATGGCAATATACTCCTTTGGAAGAAGCAGCACAGGTGTCTTAAAGAACATAATTGTAACTGCCGTTAAGGACTGCGCATTCGAAAATTTGTTTTAAATTTTCTTACTTAGAATGAATAGTCGATGAAGAAATAGAAGGAATTTGCAGTTGTTTTTGGAGAATCATTACTTAAAAGCGGGCATTACATAATAAACCCAAATGTGTCCAGATCTAGTCTATATATAGAATCGATAGGTCAAATAAACTGAAATCAGCTAATAAAATTCCAAAAATATTTGTTTTTCGTTTAATAAACTGGAATAATAATTTGAATTAAACTAGACCACCAGTTAAAATTCGGGCTTACACTTTAGACTGATTAGCGGAAATTTATGTATCTGAGTTACGATTGCCTTCAATTTTCACTTACGTGGCAGCTTTTGTAAATTTATGGTTCTGATAAGAAGATTAAAACGAACTTAAATAGCACAATAGGCGTTTCAAATTAGCCTTCACGAATCATTGGGTTTGGCCTCGATCATAACTTTAGTCCTATTTTGAACTGCATTGATATCTTCATTAGTTGCAGTCACAGTTTTAACATTAGTTAACCCAGATGGAAACTTGCGCTAATATAGCAGGCGAGATGGAAGACAGATTACAATTCTTAAATATATATAGGCAAGTGTGTTTTATTTACATTGATATTATGAATAAATCAGTATATTAAAATCTGTAACGATCAGTAGGAAATGAAACAGGTTGAAGTCAAAATTAATAACAAGTCTAACTACGTCTTCGTCCGCTATTTCTATGTATTCGTATATGTACATATGTATAATTTCCGCAAAATATTGACAAATTATGTACAAATCACTGTTCTGACGTAATAAATAATAGCACTCCAACATATTCGTCACAAGTAGCTACTGACATGCATATAATCACAGGTACTCCAGCGCTATTCAGGAACGGGTACGGATGATTCTGGGTTGCGTTGAGAACCTGACATTAAGCGGCTCACACACTATGAGTAAAATAAAACATGGTTCCATGACTTTCGAATGCAAGTCAGAATTGTGTGTCAACAAAAGTTGAGGCAGTGGCATAATACCTTTAAAGAAGTCGAAAGTCTCAAAATCAAGATGTAAAGATATTAGTGAACAAAATAATATATTACTTAACTTAAGGGTTACATAAAAGAAATTTTGGTGAACTTGTTTTCTTCAGGTGGGATACCCGTAAGTGTAACAAGGACGAACGTGTAGTGACCTTTGTAAGTGACGAATACACTTATGCTAATTACTGTGTATATATACATTATGCTGGGCTTATAAAGGAAGATATTATGAGAAAACCTACAACTAGAACCTACAAATTTTGGATTTTTCCATAACATTCTCTCAAGCGTCTGAAGTCTGATAAGACGTAATTGGCTAACGCGATGAATTTGGACTTAAAGCTTCTTAATATGAGAAGAGATATGGGTAGAAAAATACAACAAAATAAACATTGAAAGTGTTGATTATATCCATGACATAGGAAAATTAAGTAAAGTAATTAACTAGCATGAATTCATTATGAGTTGATGATATTGAATGGACTTTACATTGTCATATCGAAATTTACGAGTATATTGTAAGTAATTCGACTTTAATTGCCTAACCAAAGAAAAGTCCGACAGCTGGTCGTTAGCCGTTGTAATGGTGTCTGTCACTACGTTACATTCCGTGTAAGTGTAATTAAAAAAGTACATTACATTTAAGTACAGTTACGGTGATAAGTTTTTATTCTACTCTCTATAATTAAGTCGGTCAAATTACGCATATCAAATTTAAATGGTTTTTATTACACTCTCATTTTTATTACTGTGATTTTATGATTTAACTTATCGTTTTGCATGTTGGCTCTTTTATGAAAAATTTCTTTTGTGAATTAGCCAACGCATAATTTTATATAATTGAATAATATTCAAGTAGTGATTTCGGAAAAAAAAAACTTATGAACATTTCAAAAAAGGCTACATTTATATTATTCTGACACGAATTTAGTTATTATTACTAAAATTTTGAAAGCTCCAAATCATAGACATAAAACATGCAATATTCCAACTATGAGATACAGTTAATTACACTCTATGCTTTTAAATCGAGTTTTTAAAATCACAAAACTACCACGAACAGTGTTTGGAATTCATTAAAAATAACTCTCTGTCTCACATCTCGGCGCTCATCTGATTAAAATCCACAACTGAATGGAAGCTTCTTATCTATCTTTAAAGATTGGTCGGTAGTCGTTATTACTTTTTTCATTAACTTCGTTGTTGTTTAAGTATTCTCTGTTAAAGCAGAGATGTATCTAAATTGATTTTTGTATCTACCACATTCCTTAGAAGATAACTAAATCTTGTTCTACAAAATGCCATAATTACAAACATAACAAACGTGACATCGCGCCTGTAATCCTTGAAGGGGTAGGCAGATGAGTGTAGTACACTCCCACGTTTCACTAGTTACGTTTACGTCCCATGGTGGTGAGCCAATTGCCATACATAATTACTAATGATTACATTATTAAACATATTATTATTTTACCTATATTTTTATGTCGCCTGTGTGTAAGTTGCCCGAAGGTACAAATATATTTAGACTGAACAGCGAGCGTTAATGCAAATTGGACCTATCGTTGGTTATATTAGCATAAAAAAATAATAAAACACGAACGCGCGCCAGTTAAACAATTCACGCTTATAAACAAAAGTTTAACTATTGTTTTTTTCCACATTACCGCCTGTATTTACTATTCGTATTAGTCGCGGTATTGTCCCTTGAGTGTTTAACCACATCGAACGACGTAAAGAATTTTAAATGCTAATTCACAATGAATTAACTAGTACTTTAACAGTGGTCTGCGTATTCTTGTCTGGGTCACCCATATCATGAATAAGCACGAGTGGCATAATGTAAGCACAGATAGGATTTCGGATACAAAAGATTTCAGATTTGAGTTCTACTAAGATTCGGTTGGCGATTAAAAGATAACCGGTTTTGATGGACTGTTCTAGATTATTTGAATGTTGAGGAAACATGCCTTGTTAGTCGAGTGGTTGCAAGTGCGACTGCCAGTCACGAGGTTCTAGGTTCAAATCCCGGGTTAGCTACTATTGGATTTTTCTAATTTATAATTTCTAGTAGTGACTCCAAGTCTGGATCTGTGCCCGATGTATGCCAAGGGCTCACCACCTATTCTGTCGGACTTTAAAGTAACTGGTGAATTGTGGGGGTGTACTACACTCCTCTGTCTATCCCCTTCAGGGATTACAGACGTGATGTTACGTTAAGGAAACATTTTTGATGAATAACGAATGTAATTATTATACATTAGATGGACGGTTACAAGAAAATTTGGTTGAGGAAACAATTCCAGAGAAAAACTCACACTTAATGGCGGGAACGTAAACGCTATACGACCATGTTGCTGTTAGTTATGGTAGGAAGTTTACGACTGGCTATATATAAGTACTAATGGTGATCCTGGATTTAACAGAATATATGAAAAGGGTCAAGCGGAGATCCCTTAGTTAGGTAAGAGAGTAAGAGTAAGGTACGTAGTTTATGAGTAATGTAAGTTGTTTAAGAGAAATATTTCGACTATTTTGGGATAGGCATTTCTAGTTGTATAAGGAATAAGTTTAGTCATATAGTACGAAAACCAACAAACAATGTCATCCAATACAGTCCGTGGAGTACATTTTTATGCGAAGCAGATCGAATGAATGCAATAGCGTTTTGATTTCGCATTTCATTCTATCCCATTTTTATTCAAATGAAACTCTTTTGTCCTGTACAAATAAATTTAAAGTCAGGAATAGCTTTATAGCGTATAAAGAGTATAATTTATGAATAAGTATAATAACCAGGATTTATATAATGTGAACTAACCCTAAATCGTTAGTCAGAAGCTTAACCCGAGGCCTTAAGCTCTACAAACGAAGTGTAGGTTTTCAATATGATTAGCCTGTTAAAATAGACTTTGAAAACGACGATGACGTCAGCTCATTTCAAACTTAACCTTTACAAGACCTCTAAAACGATTTTCATTTCGCGATGTTCACAAGTGGATTGTGAAAAGCACACGAGTGGCCTGTTCACTTTGATTTGCTGGGGTGTGGTTGAAATAGATAAAAATGCTCTTACGATGATTAACACGGTCTAGAATATTCGACTTTTTTTTCATTTTGTTGTTTCGAATGAAGTTTGAATTCCAACCGTTACTTTTTCTTTTTAATCCCCAGTTCCAAAATCAATAAATCATTGATTTTAAATATGTTCCGGAAAAATAAACACCCAAGTATTAAAATAGAAATTGATCAATCATGGTTCTTTGCGGTTCATAACCTGGGTTCTCTAAACAACAATTTTTACGATGTCGTCATATCATCATACGAATGTCTTCATGTTCAAGAACCCTTTTATTGTCCCTCTGTTGATCCTTGGACTCTAAATGTGAAGACTTAAGGCTAATGTAGGAATATGGTAAGGTTATGAGGTGGATTGTCCCATTCTATAAATCTTAAATAAGTTATGGAAAATCTTAAATAAATACTACTTCTAGATGCTTACTTCGTAACTAGGCTAACTTTAATAACTTAGGGTTTGAAATGGTCGAATATTTATATATACTAAATGTACAATATATCTATATATATCTAGATATAATTTCTACCTTTCTATTAAATCTAAATCAAACTCAAACCTAAATAAAATTGAACGCATCAATATTTCAGAATTTGATTCAAAAACGTATTTGATGAACTACATATTATATTCGTTTCTGCTTTTTCAATCTATAAGCAACATCCACCATCGTTTCAATAAAAATCTAATCAGTCCTAAAGATATAAAAAAGCAAAACAGTCACAGACGGAACTGCATTCGCAATTTTAATATCTAGATGTATGAATATAAATGCTAACGTAACAAAAATATAAATCATCGGTTAGTCGTAGCCGCATTGAAATATTTCCCCCGAGTTCAATGATACATCAATATTTGTTGATTAGATACTCGCTGTATCTGCTAACACAAAACGTTTTATATTGTTTGTTCGCTTCCGACGATGTACGTATCGACATAAACAAGATCTACGTGCAGACATTCCTTATTTGTACACGTTTTATTTCTGATCAGTTGATCTCAGTTTGGAGAGAGGGAATCCGGAGCGTACGATCGGACTTAAAATTGATATGTTTATTCATAATTTATACGATCGATATACATATGTATATAGACGGTATCGTGGCTTTTGAATCTTAGTTTGTGTAGGTGTAGTATATAATATAGGAGCTTTTGTAGCATTAAAATGTTTTATTTAATATTCCAAATATTAGATATAGATACATAATATATTAGTAATATTACAAGGATAATTGCATAGGAGACAACCGTTGTAATATAGTGTAATAGTACAATTAATAACAAAAAATATTAAAAATACGATTAAAAATATGACTAAATTTACGAACTATTCGACCGAAGAACTACATATGTACATAAAAACGAACTGTTTAACTAACGAACTATTTAAATTCGAACGAAAATGTATAAAAAACGAATTTCGTAGAAGTAGGTCAGTGCCAGGCAAAATTGCGAGAGGGATTGACATGGAATCGAAAGTGCCGAATTTACGGCTCATTCGGGATTATGAATAGACCGCTCCGAAGATAGCTTTGAATGGGTTATCAACGTATCGGTAGTTACAGCTTAGCGCAATTACTGCTAATCGGATTTTATATTTTAATATTAGGATATTGAATGATAGAGTGGATAATATTGATATATTGTATAATAATAGAGCATTAAATTTAATTTTACTTAAATTAGCATAGTCTTCTTTTCAATTATTTTTGTGTAAAATATCCCACTTTAATCTATTTAAGCATAATTGAATTTAATACGAATACACAGCCTATTCGAAGTTGTTCAGTCACATTGTTATTTCTAAGTAGGTACTGTAATGGTTTACTGTAATAGGTAAGTACCTATATACGTAGAACCGGCGACCATACATTTCCGACAAAAACACACAAACCTATATTTTTGAAGGAATTGCCTTAAAAATGTCTTGTTGTTTTGACGGCAACGTAATAAATAGATGTGCAGGTTACGAGTAAGTTGCTGAAAACATAAGCACGGGCACTTTTATATTTCTAGTTCAAATTGAGTTACATAATGATCTCGCAATATAAAATATGGAACATTGACCCACTCGTACATCGTGTAGTCAAAATACTAGTGAATTAAAGTAACCTTCGTATCGTTATCAAGACGCAGTGACACTTAGAATGGATTGAAACTATACAAGTTTAGTTCATGTAGAAAATGACAATAAAACTCTATATCTTTTTAAGCATATAAATAAGTATGCTCTATTTAAATGTTAATTCCGACATGACATGGAATAAGTTTTTTTTTATTATTTAAAAGTCGTATTTCTAAAAATGCTATTGTTAGAAACCTTGATAGGAACCCAATAATTATTGAATTTAGAACAGTTAGCAAATCTGCACTTCAATGATTAATTATTACACCGCTTAAAGACAATTACAACCACACCGACAGTATGCGACAACATGACCACCACGTCCAAACGCCGCATCGATACTCCTTTGTTTTGCATCTATCGCGCCGCAAGCGCTTGATCCCTTACGGGATGTGACGTCACCGCGTCACGCAGCTGGGACGCGCCGCCGCCGGCTTCATTATTCCTAACAATAATATATTATGATGCAGTCACATTTTTAAGCAAGTATATACAATTTAAAGCAAGTATATACAATATATACAATTTCTAGATTGTTATGGAGTATCGTCTTATCATACCCTTTATTTCTTTTACATAATTATTGATATTTTCAGAATTTACGACCCTCCGGTCTACTTGATGGTCCATTAGCTCCAGAGACCGTTAAAAATGAAAAGAACGCTACATCTCCTCAAAAGGCCGCTGCGACCCCTGTGGCACCAAAGAAAGATGATAAAGCAGCATGGTTCAAGTTGTTTGCTGAACTTGATCCCCTCGCCAACCCAGACAACATACCCGGTTCTAACAGTAACCAAAGCCATGCAGCCTAAAAGTGTGCAAAATCCTTGATTAATTGTCCATATGTTTAATTGTAAAACCACTTACGCCTATCATATTTAAGCACACCAAGGAATGTTTATTATCCTGATATATTATTGTTTAATTTGGCTGCCTCGATGATATGATTTATCATTGACTGACTAAAGTTATTGTAAAATAATTGGAGTGTAAAAATTGATAGTATATTTTATAAATTCATTATTTTAATTTAACACATTGTTGTTTGACACACCTAGAGTTACATAGATCTTGTTATGAACTACATGTGAGAGAAGAAATACTTTAAATACAAAAAGTGTCATGTTAGTTTATCTGTGATATAATCCAAATAAATAATAGCTTTTTAATGAGAATTCTGTGTGTTAAGTGTCATCCATGTCATTTTAATACAGATACCAATAGGAAGACACAAAGTCCAAAGCTAAATCACTTCATGTAAAAGCTTCATTTTGGATATAATATAAAAGAAACAATGTTTATGATACCTTTAAAACTTAATATACATAATGATTAACCATATGTATGCATTTCATGGTTTCTAATAATCTCTTTCATTCATATTACCCAATATTTGAGCATAGTTGAAGCAATACAGTGATATATAAAAGGTGTACCACTTTGCAAGGCAAAAATTTTTCTTTCACTTGTTACTGAAAAGTGTCAATGCTCTATACCATAAGTGTTTTAACAGCCAGTATTTTTAAACAATTCCAAATATAAGTTATATTCACGCATGTCCATTAGTTGTTATAAAAGTGACGTGTAGTACACTCCTATGCCTACCGCTTTGGGTATTACAGGCTTGATGTTACGTGTGTAACATTTACCAAATGATAAAATAATAATTGCGACCAAATATTCATCATTTTAACTGTTCTTCTAGCTCTCTATTGTAGTGTTTATGTTACATTTCTATTATTAATATTTTACTTAATGCTTAGTTAAATAAAGGCCATTTTGTAAGAAACGAAAATATACAATAATAATGTACAAACTGGTTGATGTTGTGTATATAATATTATATTCCATAAATATTATAATCAGAATAGTCAGTAATTTATACAAGTTTTCTAACACTTGTTTTATTATGTAATATTGGATATACAGTGCTGTAATAAGACATTCCAACCATTTTCTTTAACATTAGTAATATAATTGTAATTTATGTGAACAATAATGTATTTCATGAATATATTGTATAGTTGAAAAGAATTAAAAATAGTAAAAGCTTCAAATAAACTTGTACAAAAATGTCAGAATCATATTGAATGACACTCCTTACATTGTATGTAGCAACACTGAGTTGTCATTAATTTATATTAAAGAGGCAAGTCAAATAGTAATTGCTAGATGTGTGTGTACCATATTTTTTCAAATTTGCTTTTGTATTATAAGAAACTATTTATAATTTATCATTTATACTAGTCGTCTGCCTAAGGAACCTAGTCATGCATATTATCTCAAATGAACTTTATACCAAAGATTATTTGTTTATGCCCTAATGTATGTTCCATTTTTTACTTGTATTGTGTAATTCATTCCATTGTTAATCAATAAATAAACATAACTTATAAATTTACAACTTCTTTTAATACACTTGATTGCAATATGAGGTATCTTCAAAAAGTGAGATGACTACATTTTTATGAAAAACTTTATTTTTTATTCAATATTTATGCTGTCCCCTTCAATGTAATCCTTCAGATATAATTCACTTGTGCAAACGCTTTCTCCAATCCTTGAAACATTTTTCAAACTCGATCTTTGGGATAGCCTTGAGCTCTTCGTGCGATGCACTCTTTAACTTCTCAATCGTTGCATACCCAAAACATGGGCATTTTTTGGGTATACCTACATGCACCGAAACTTGTGAAACTCTGAAGTCTAAAGATTTAAGACTAATTACTGACAGAATGTGAGTATGTCGTAGAAGAATTTCACTACGTATTATATTCCAACAATAAGATAAAGTTCTTTAGCTCGGTAATGCCCCTAAAACTATGCTACAAATGTTGCCTGAAAAAAACCAAAAACACCCAATTTAAGTTAATCTGCAAAATAAAAACATTATAACATACACCAAAATTATATTAATATTGCAGAAACTTACGTCTATCAAAAATAAGGCTGCTAAGTTAAGTTAGTAAATGTTGAAATTCTTAACACTGAGCCAAATGAAGATAGTGTACCCGTCATAGATCTATATTGTTTTTATTTAGAAAATGTTCCCGTATTTCCAATAGAACAAAATAAAGATTACAACGTATAGTAAAACAATGACCAAATTTATAAAAATGTTTATTAATTTACGGAATATATTTTTTTTTTATTTATTTTTATTTGGGAAACAAACAATACAGTATTACATATTATAAAAGAACAATAAAATCAGTACACACTTCATATATACTTCATATTTGTACGTTTTTGCTTCAATAAATAAGCGTTACATCAAAAAAAACATCACGCCTGTAATCACTGACGGGGTAGACAGAAGAATGTAATATATTCCCACGTTTCATCAAATAAAGTTAACATAACAAATAACCTAAGCATAAAATACTGTTATACTATGTTCTTTACTGGAATAGATGTGGGATTCCAGAAGTACATACTGATTACTTTCCATTATGTTCCATTTGAACTTTACCATTTCTATAGTATACCTTTTTCTATAATGTAACATTGTAAATGTACGATTCCATTATTATTATTTTTTTGTGTAGTACTTATTTGAATTAACATAGAATAAGCAATACACAGAAAACTGATTATATTCTTCATTTTATATTCCAAATTTTGAAATAATGAAAGTGACCCGGAGTACTGGAATAACGATTTGGCATTTACAACTGAAATTATAGGAAGTGTGAAAGACACTGATGTCAACTCACTGTCACCAGTGTCATCTTTGACATCTTTAGAGCTCATTTGACGAAATAAAGTTGTAATAATCGCATTCATAAATTAATAATATACTATTATCGATCGGATTCTGTTAATTTTTCTGTGAAGTTACTAAGAATATATATTTACTTAACTTACGCAATATTATTTACAAAGAAAAATGCTTAATTCGTGTAAGACTTAGATTTAATATTACAACCGAATTCTGAATATATATTATCGTGCGACATTCACATATTTTTTTAATAAATAATGGGATATATATCGTTTTGCAGTTTTTCGTGGCCTCCTTGGCATGGAGGAATCGCCGACCAAAGTCCTAGAGGTCCGG
>DWMF01000095.1:0-19565 GCA_018244815.1 Parelbella polyzona | reverse complement strand
GGAGGAACCGACGCGCATACACCGCTCTCGCTCTAGCAAACTAGAGAAACCCAAGGCGACTGTGTGTTTTTCCTTTTACTTCCTTTGAAATCTTATTTTGAATTTTATTCCTGTAGGGGCGTGTATGCGATGTTGTTGCATTATGTCGCCCGTTCTCTCCCGCGAGTCTCGCGAGCGTCCTTTTCTCGCTTTTTGTGATTTTAATTCGCAGAACGGCATCGGAACGTGATTCGAGTCTATAGAACTTTTTTATTGCAAATGTTCGGAATTCGTCGGACAACGGCGAGGATTCGGCAAGCAGTGGGCGATTGTGCATCGTCGATTTAATTCACTTTGAGATGACACAAATCTTAGATGTTTGAGATGCGAAGCTAATATTTTGCAATAGCGGTGTATCGATTTTATGGACCATAATCGGAACTAAATGGAGATAGAAACACGGAGATTTATATGCAATTATTTAGGTATAATATGTTATTGTGTATAGGACTTAATTATATATTAGGTCATCGCAATACATATTTATATCAATTCTTTCGTTTAAGGTTTGGGAGGCGACGATTTGTTTAAATTTGTACATTTTTTTTTATATACCTAATTGTTATTTATTTTTATGGGTTTTGTAACTTATTCGTTACTTATAAGCAGAATGATATATTACGTATTCAATGTAGATATGAAATATGTATGAAATACGATATACCTACAAAGGAATAGAGACGTGGACGAGGAGAGAAATTCGTAGAGAGCTTAGGAATAACAATTATTTCTAGTTAATTACAGTAAAACCGTTATTTATTATTACTTTATTACAAAAAAACAGGGGCATAAAGTTGTTACTCAAAGCTAATAACAATCTTTGCCGATCTATCTTTGGGTGTAATAATAAATAAAAGCTGTATTAAATAAATAGCTAATTGATTTACACTGAATACTTTAAAATTATATTGTTTCAAAATAGATAATATGTAGATATTAAATTTTGATAGAGATATAGGTATTGAACGTAATATTACGCCTGTAATTCCCAAATGGATAGGCAGAGGAGTGTAGCTGTAGGTAGGTACACCTACATGTTTCACCAGTTACGTTTAAGTCCCATAAGGAATGGAGGGGGTGAGCCTATTATATCCGGGCACAGATCCAAACTTCGAGTCACTACTAGAAATTCTAGATTGGAAATATCCAATAATATCCGGTCCGGAATTTGAATCCAGGACCTCCAGATCAGCAGTCGCGCTTGCAAGCACTCGAGGCAGTCAATACAGTACCTATAGGTATAGAGTTTACTAATAAGAGCACTTAATCCAATAGTCTTGTACTTTTAGTCTTGTTATATAGTAAATGCATCTACAGATATGATGTTAGGTAAGACGTGAAATATTTAGAAGATTAATAATTTGTAGGACACTTATTATTTGTAACTTATTTGATATCTGTAAACTGTGAAAAAGATAAAAATATTTATATCTAGTATCGAATATAGTTACCAGCTTAAGTTATCCGATACAAGGAGCGTAGTTAACATGTGGTAATAAAAGGTGTATTTATACAGGTGTAGTTACAACTCATCTTTCTGTAACGTTGTTTTAATATAAAACACTTTATTGCACACCGCATAAGAGAAATATAGTATAAAGAAAAAAAGGTAGTATGGTTATAGGAGTAATATTATAGCTGGTCTTATCGCTGATAGAGCAATTTCATCCGCTTAACCATAAATGTAGAGAGCTTGTTTTGAAGTAAAGAAAACTTAAATATAATTATAAAAACAAATTACAAATAAAATTAAGGTGTCCATCGCATATAAAGCATAAACGGTATTAACTGCGTCCTCGCAGCTTCCCATGGAAGTCGATCTACTTCACTTAGCCGCGTGTAAAGGAGCAAAAAGTTTAGCCTCAGACCAGATTACGTCGACAGAGGAGCCGCCGATGCATCAATATTTGGTTAAACTGTTGACACGCAAACCGTCTTAGCCGTGTGTACATAAAAGGGTTCACTAATGCCCTTTTTACCACAAAAAGCTTGGACAAATATTGGGGTAAACGCGACAGCAGCGCCGCGGCCGATCTGCGGCGTCGGCGCATACTACGCGCTGATTGCGATGCTGTCTGTATGTAATATTTTAAAGAATAAAACAATAATTTACATGTACTTACATACTTATATTATGAAATTGGAATATATCTAAAGTTCACGATTTTGCATCAAACTTCAAAAATGATAATTACTTATCTAATTCATAGTTAGGTACTTCCTATTTTCGTAATAAAAATCTTATCAAAATTAATAATTAGCTTAGTAACAGATAAATGGATAAACGATTTATCTGACAATCCGTAAGTGGCCAGCATGTTGAATCATGATCTTAATTCTTCAATACATAGATGGGGATGGACAAAAACATTTTGAAAATTCCTTGAACTTCGTCTTTCAATGCGAAGTGGAGTAAAATCATGATATTAATAATCGGTATTTTTAAAGTGTACAAAACAAAACAGCTATGTGTTACTAAATCACGAATCTTACGTTTATTAACACTAAATTTAAGCATATAAGCCATAATATGAGCTCCAATTATATTAATAAAATACAATGTTATGTTGTTGGTAACATTTAAAAATCTCCGCTAACTTTGTTGCACATGTAGGTAACATTTTATTTATCAAACTAGTAGAGAATGTATAACTGTAAGTTAATATAGAGTTAAATGACTAATACACATCTATTACAAAATTTAAAATGATATAAAAATAACCTCATAGTAATACTACCGCTGGATTTAAATTTTGTTATCGTTACTATGTAACTACATATTCTTGTATAAATGTTGGGACAAGAAGTTAAAAATTAAAAAGAAATTTCATTTCAGTCAGGATTCTTATTGTTTAATTGTTTTACTTGATGGTACCATTCAAATGATATAGGTACATACGTTCCAAACAGCATTTGGCTAGGGTGGATAACTCCTGTTTAAGTTTTTCATTCTGAGAGAAATCTCATGTCAGTTGTCGATCATTTGAATAAAATTTTTGCCGATAAAAATGCCAATAATGGTATTCAAAATTTTGTATGGTATAATAGAAATCTACTAAGTCTCAGTTTGTTATTCGAACCGAATACAAGCGCCTACAAACGCCTAATTTGCACACTATCCTTGAACATATACACCCACATTGAAAGCGATCGAACGCTCCGTCCATCTTGCGGGAGCAAATCCATTAGCGATTAACGATCGATCGAGGGCCGCACTAAATTAAAATAAATATTTGCCAACAGCGCCTGGGCACAAAGCGGTCCCTTTCATCTCGCCGACACAGGTGCCGCGGTGGGTACTGTCAAGCACACTGCCTTAAAGCTTTCATACTGCCAGGTATTACGTATCATATCTACGGCTTTTTTTATTATTAGTACTTCGATATAGACTATTAGGCCAGCTACAGGTTTTGATAAACAGTGAAATATACGATTAGACTACCTCTGAATGTACGCTTAGATAAATGCGTATCGTTAATTAAAATTATATGATTTCTTAATTGTCATTAGGTTTTTTAAACACTACTTTGTCGTATTTCACGATTATTATATATTATTTATTTTGCTTTAAGGGAGAAAAGATACAATATGTATTACAAATATAGATTTACATACAATCTTTGTTATAATCATATAATGCTTATGTTTTTTTTTGTACCATAAGAATATAGTCATTATATCGTTTATATCTAAATTATACTTGTCAGTTGTAAACAGTTAGGGAAATCTACAGTCAATTAAGTCAAAACTCGTACATAGAGCTGACTCTACCAAAGAACGATTATAGTGTGATGTCTTAGAATATATGCATATATCATATTTTGCTGCGACTCCTGACGCCAACGACACCCTTCAAACCGGTATATAATAATGCAAGCAAAACACGCATTCCCCAGAGATCATGCTATGTCAAGATACATTTATGTACTTGTAGCTTTAACATTAAGAACTCTACACGCGCTTATACGAAAACGAGTACCGAAAACAGTAAGACAACAGGAAGCTGCAAGTAGTCATTGAAATGAGGTAATAATACACTGGAGGCAAATAGAGCATCCATTAAACGCATTCCCGTTGCTATGGCAACAGACACCCGAGACCTATAAACTCTACACCGTTATTTGGATAATATTGTAAATGGATTTTTCTAACTAAACTTTAACTCGTTGACTAATAATGCAATAGGGTGGTGATTACTCATCAAGGTCGTATAACGGTCACCCACCACCTCTGTGATGGAGTTACAAATGAGAAAATCAAAGAGATTATCAATACAATTTATTATGGTATTAGACCATTTATTATAATAGCGCAACTTAGATAATCATAACTTTCATATTTCACTTTTGGCTCTTCTTGAAGCTTGCAGATATAGATATTACCAGTATATTTCATGTTTCAGTGGATTATTAGATATATCAGGGCAACGTCGCAAAATACATCGCATTAAAAAGTATCGTAAGCTTTGACGTACATACATGTAAAAGGGAATTTCGGCGAAACGTATCGATGTTAAGAATTGTGTGAAAAATCCGGTATATCGGATTATCCGGGTACCTTGGAGGTAGAAAACGTTAGAAAAAATTGTCGTTTAACATACACGTTTGATATTTTTCAAAGATAATTTCAATATTTACTTTAAATACTGTTTGTATTGAATACCAACTCTGAAATATTTGTACCTATAATTAAAACCAAGAGCCCAATAGATACGTATTACAGGAGCTTGTATAAAGGTTTAAATTAATTTTTGTCACGTGTTGTCTACTTTAAAATAACCTAAAGTTGTCTCTAGCATTCTAGGCTAGGCTAGCTTATTTTATACTAGCCATGTTAGAACATTCACACGACCGTGTGCGATTGAGAAACAACGTGACAGAGAAACAACGTAGTTATCAATGGGTCTATGAAAAATGTTTTACTGCATGAAGCTCACAGTTCTCTGAAGATTCCAGATGAAGAACCGATCGTTACTGAACTCTATAGAATAAATATGCATAAGCAACGAATGTGTGTAGTGTCGCATATTTAGCGTATCGTTTTCTGAACATGAACTTAACATAAACATTTACGTTGCAAACGTAATGGATAGCGTAATACGATTGTTGTGTTAGAGAATTTCACTCGAATATGGCGGGAACTATTCCATTACTAGCGTAGACCAGGGAAGTTAGGAGCACTCGGTGTAACTATTTTGGTAACTGGTTCCGCAATTAAGCGGTTTAGCAGTTCCGCACTCGAAACTGTGCGGATATTTGGAATGGTTGTGCATTTCATCACCGTCGAGAACTTGGCGCGTAGAACTGCCGTGCATTGCAATTATAGATATATTGAACGCTTAATTAATACAAACGTACAAAGCCTAGTTCAATTCGAAATACACCGAAGGATTCTCATACGATGATATTGGACTATTTCTGTTTTAAGCATCTGTCCGGACATTAAGTATTTACAAAGATATTTAAGACGACGGATTTCAATATAATTTATTATATAATTGCCAATTCTAAATTAAGTAATCCACGTAGGTGGTGATTTATCATCATGTGTTTAGGGGAGGTCCAAAAGAATCATCGGATAAAAGAATCAGTGTTGTCATGAAGATAATGAATAAACAAGTTAATTTCCTATTATTACATTGTAGACATATATCACTTAATTCTTTACTAGTATTTGAAGAATAGAAAAAGTTACTAATTGTCGCTTAGGGAAACCAATTATTTGCTCTTTTCATTTATTAGTCCCCAATGAATACTAAGCAGAAACAACTAAGTAATTAATTAATATGAGAAATGGACCACGTGATATTTGTATCACACAAATAACTTCTCATAGATGTTAATAGTACTTCGCGTGTTCACTGTTCACATCAATCGACGCCGGTATACCCGTTCAGTTAGAACAGCACCCATCAGAATTAATAGAGGTACACAAATGAAAACGGCTCAAACAGTTCTATTATACTGAATAAAGGATAAAACTATAGATGATACCTTTTACTGAAGCCGCTTGCCGCTCAACGTTTAAGTATAAAACCATACATTATATAAACCGTCTTATAAAAAGCTATCGCGCGATCATCTCCCCTTAGTAACGGAGACCAACGTAGACTGGTCGTACAATTTGATGTGATTTATAATTGCAGATGGAGATGCCAGTGTCTTTATGAATAGATTCTCTGTTCTACATTTTAATGCACTCAAATGCTTCAGGAAATCGTAAGTGTAGTGAGAGACGCTTTTAACCGAATCGGTGTAGACCCTCAAATTACTCACTTTGTAATACGGATATAGAAAATGTTTATCACTTACACGGGAGCACCGGTTTTTCTTTGATGTTAAATATTACTCAACACAAGTGCTATAGTAAAAATTGAGTCTGATGACGATAGGGGGTTGAAGATGAAATTTTCTCGATTGTCGCGCGTCGTACGCGAGTCAGTTTAAAATATTTGTATCAAAGAATTTTGTTATCATTACACTGTTAAGTTGGAGAATGTTTTCACATTAAACGATTTATGTTTTGCATTTGTGAAGTGTTATGAAGTGGTGTGGAAATGGTATAGCGCGATGCAATATTTAATCGCCGTGCACGGAAGATGGAAATTTGCTTATGATAGAGTAACTTGCTTTCAACCATACGTACATCGTATGGTTTCAAAAGCTTCACGTTTACTCCTCTTCATTTTTAGAATATTAAGAACATAATAATCACCGTTCCGTTAAAATGAGAAAAACGGTCACCAACTTCAACAACAGTGAATCTACACTTTAGAATCAGACAAAACCTTATTGCCAATGATTCTTTCGCTATACGCTTCATCTATTCTTAGCTCTCATGTTAGATGTATTTAAATATTAATAATCCAATTATAAGAAGATTCCAATATCATTATACTTTAGGCAAATTTACCTCAAGTTTTGATAGGTTTCGGCACATTTCTGTCTGAGAACGTAGGCACAGACGTCGATAAGGCGCTGGAGCGATTAAACTAACCCACGCGATAAATACGCCTACCTATTTATTTATCACAAGTTTGTTGAATTTTAGTATATTAAAATAATATTGCAATTAAATATGTATACATATGATTTGTGTTTCTTTTTATTGCATTTGAGACACTAATCGTATTGTAAATAAAATCTATGTAACATGATTGGAATATTCTTGGGTTACTATAACGTAGCGGCCGATGTATGTAGAATGGCCTGGTCGTCTGTTAACCGGACCTACAACCAGGTTCTGGCTGCAGAAAACCGGTGAATCCAAATAATAGGGAGCCATGAGTTATGAGTGTTTGGAAGACAGTGGCGTTCAGCAATGGATGTCAGTGGAGTGGTGATGATGATGATTTGTACAATATTTCTTCAGCGATGTTCATTAAGCTCATTGTAGACGAAGTAATTGCTGCTACTTCCTATCATTTGAAGGTAGACAAACAGCGCTGGCATGAGATATGTTCTTAAGTAGGGGATAAAACGCCCATATACGAGTGTGATCGATGTGATTCACTGAGTCAGAACTGTAGGTATGAGTGTAGTGTTGAGAAAATACATGTTTCCAATGACCAATTAACAAAAGAAAAAATAAATAGAAGTAATCTATGGCTTTATTAGAAACAAGATAAGCTTTCTCAGCAATATACGTAACTGAAATATGAACTGTAAAAAAGGAATTTGACGTGAAATTTCCTTGATTTTCATATATCGTTTTGATAATTGCAATAAATACGACGAAAATGAGACTGCATATAAAATATCCATACCGATCGATGCTGAAATAAATTGTTCAAAACGATGTGATAAATTAAACTGGAACCGTACTTCTGAGTAAAACGAATAAGCATGTGACATATGATATTTTACAAGAAATACCTTGTCGTGGCCTAATAAAAACATGTCGCCCGACAACGTTAATTAATAATACGGACAATTAAAGAATTTCTCTTTGCAGAAGTAGAGCGGGCGAACACAAGAGTTATTTATATTTGTACCGGTTATAATTGATCTTTCCTATATGATATAATGCGATGATAACGCCACCTGCCGGCGCGACGTGTCTTTGTGGCGAGTTCTGGCGGCGCGCGAGAAATTGACGTACCTACTATGGTGTTAAATATAATGTTTTTTTGTTTTGATAAACTGTACATTTTCCGCGACTGTCGCTGAAAAATTTAGGAAATATTGATATGTGGGATAACGTTTTTCTTAGTGGGCGTTGAGTTTGTAATATTTTTTGTAACAAGATGGTCGATGATAAGCAAGAATGATTGTTATCTTCAACGTAAGCAACGTCTGGGTCTTTGCTTACGTTGAAGATACATTGCTTCTAAGAGAAAAACACCCATTGAACATTGTCCAAAAGAAACCCTGGTACGTCGACATCAACAGCGTGGAGTATGATAAGTTAGCTGACTGAACATATAGTTTCCGACATGTACACTCTACCAAGCAATGTAAGATTTGATGATCTGAGATAGTAACTCTTTACCTTAAAGTAGCCCTAGAACCGGTGCAATTATAACCATTTAAGGACAGAGACCCAGGTCACTTTTTAAGGCCATACTCTTAAACGCTGGTTTAAGATGTTAGAAGTACATTCGGTATTTGGAGGCAAATTAATAAAATAACACTCGCAGGAGCCGGTATGTGTTTAGTATTTACTTACTGGCCGACAGCACGAAAATAGTATTTTAATTGAGATACTTTATGTTCAGTTCAATCATTCCTCCATACTCAATATATGTAATTTTTTTTATTTAGGTTTTTATGCGTCATACAGTAAAACCAAAACGTTTAATATAGAATAGAAAAAAATTAAAATATTTCAGGTTATTACGTGATTGTTTCTAGTGTGTTTTTTAAAATTTCCGTTTGGTTTTTGGTGGTCACTTTCGATCAAGGCCATCATAATAATCTGTATGGAGGTTACGTAATTCAGTCTAAGAAATTATAAAGACTGATATACACTGCGACACATGTCATTCTAACACATGATTAGAGATTGTAAGAAGAGCTCTATGCTAAATGTTGAATCCTAAATGAGACGCACCTGACATTGCGTGTGAGACTCACATAAAAAATCATAGAACAAACAAATATAAATGCTAACCTTTACAAACAAAAAAGCGTTTGCAATGTCAAGAAACAAAATAAGAACGAATCTAATTTAAAACAAGGGCGCGGCTGCCCGCAGATCAAAGATCACGCGCGGGTCCCGAGGGCTGTCATTGATAAGGGATGTTCGCAAGGGTTGGAGGGCGCAATAGGCTTAGCTGTAAGCTGTAATTGATTGGCTCCGACATCGCCGATGTTGATGCGCTTATATCGAATGTATAAAACGAACGCCGTTCCCCATCATCTTTAATTAACTTGTTATCTACCTATTTTTCGATAGTTATACAATAAAATTATGATAAGCAATTCATATGTACATATATCTTGATCTGTAGATCTGAAGTTAGACAAAATCGTAAGTTATTACTAATATAATCAGAGATAGGTTTATGGATTAAAATTTAACCTCCTCAAGTTTCAAATCGGGACGCCCATCTTTCTCTTTTAAAAATGATATGCGTTTAAAAGACTAAATATAATTTTTCCTCAATAATCTGCAAGTGGTGTAAAGTCTAGCAATCCGCGGGTTTTAACTCTTCTCGTTCTGACATGAGAATGTATTAAACAATATAATCGTGAAAGGATTGATGAAAATGATCACTGCTAGTTCAACATTTCAGTATAGTTTCTTTCATGTAATGTACATTGCAATAAAAGGTACATGTCCACTATATTCTTCATTTTATAGGTATATATCGACTTGGAAGAATGTAGGTACTGTGCGTTTTTCCTTCAACATGTCTCTCTGCGAATCTACAGAAAGCTGAGCTATGCGGAATACTGCTTTGAAATGCATTGACGATGCAAATACATATGTATTGGTATTCGAGTTTTTTAGGCGCCGAGCGGACTACAGAATGCATTTACAGTTAGTTACACGACAATAAATACTGGAAGTGCTTAACATATCGTTCAAAGCCCGCAAAAGCTCGTGAAAAGCCATGTTCGTGTTACTGCGGCGGCATTGCAAAGGTATTTTTTATTGGTCGTCGAGTTCTTCGAGGCTAGTAAAACCGGTCGTATGTCTAATGATACAGTGAGTAAAAAGTGAAAAACGCGCGTGGAATAGGACGGGACATAATTCGAGTGCCATGTGTCATGAATTCAATCATAGACAAATAGTTATTTATAATGTGCGCGTTGGATTATGCATCCATAACAAACGCTGAAACACTCCGTTTTGCCAAGTAGTAGGTACTGCTTATTTATCAATGTGTGTACAATTGTACCTTAAGATTCTATCAGTTGGAGACTCTGTGAGGGGCAATAGGGCGTATCGTAAAAAAATATGAAATCAAATTATGAATATAAGCTTTTGTTTTCAAAATATATTTAACATCACGCCTGTAATCCCCGAAGGAGTAGGCAGAGTAATGTGTTGTAAACCCCCACATTTCACCAGTTACGTTTAGGTCCCATGGAATAAGTGGTAGGTAAAATATTATTGTGATGGTGGTAATAGAAAATAATATAGATTTAGAATTATAGAGATAATTGTACCAATCCCAAACATATGTCAAAACAGAGAGGTAATAAACAAACAGGCGGACAAGCAGCTGCTAACGACTGTATAACTATTTATTACCTCAATTTTAAACAAACGCTTGTTAGTATTGTCAATACTATACCCCTAATCATTATATAATTAAAGTCCTTTTTATGCCAATTCTCTCGTCTCTACTTTTTTCTAATATGCCATCTTTATAACGAGGCACACGAAACGACGCAGAATACACTTTTTCTGTAAAGTTTTAAGGTGTCAATTTCTTTGGAAGTGTTAAATAACAAATATTTGGATTGCTTTGGGTGTTTTTCTACCATATAATTACGCTACAGACACCTTAGTTTGATGGCCCCTGGCGCCTGTAGTCTCAGATTTAAATTTCGATGTTCTTCTGTCTACGTTTATTTTTTGGTTCTCTAATTGACACAAAACTGAATTACGAAACGTCTTAACGACCTTAACGTACACTAAATTTGATCGAGTGAGTTTTATTGGTTTAGAGTTAATTGTAAATTATTTAATTTTACTACAGTGAAAGCTTAAAACAATATGTAGTTGTTCTCTTGCGGCAATTCAAATCCGTTGAACGAGAGAGTTGAACTAGATGGCACGCGCATCGCCACCATAGCTAATATGAATACTGAAATTTTCATAATGTCCTGCAACTAGGCAGGTTCCTTGACATTTAATTTGACACAAACTTTATAATAACTTGTAACTATAGTAATGAATAATAAAATTAGGACATTTATAATGGTTCTCATGTCACATAAATTTATTAAACACTAGGTCATAACGTTACATAAATTTACTAAATAGGTATATGACGAATGAAAGAAACACTTTTAATTAGGTTGAATAATATCTAAATAATTATCGTGTTAATGGATTTGCATGGGTTAAAGCGTTAACGCGCATAATTTTTGCAGGTAAGAGCAATTAATGTGTCTATGAATTCAGATAAAAATTAAATTTTGTTTTTGGTCACCACTACATTTGAGTGATCTTTTAACATGGTGTCTTTGGTGTCTATTTTATCATAGACACATCAAAAGGTATTAATACAAAAAACAAAGTTGGCCGTCTGTGTTCTACGTATATTTATTAATCATCAGAAAAAATGTGTTTCTTATAAGTAGGTGAGTATTAATTTATCTGTCCCTCATCCATAGACAAATTATACAGTTGCATGCGCATTTGTTCTAAAAAAATGGCAAAAAATAATCATTTGTTTGTACAAACGCCTCATAACACAGAAAATTACACGGGTGAGCTGTTTTGAACGCATCCGATTCATAAAAAACTTGGACGTAAAAAAACAAACCAACATAATATATGAACCTCGATCATAAATAATAGAATCATTAACATCTGCCGCTATGATTTCGACCATAAATTTTTTAGGCGCCAAAAAAAACTCAACGATACTCAACTTGAGTCTCGTTGGGGCGTTATCGGAAAACGACGTGTTTGACGGTTATTATGTTACGTTATTTCTAATTTCCTTGTTTTAGGCTATTTAATTTTTTGTTTCTGTGTTGCATTTTGTTTCTTTTGTTTCCATAATTGTATCGACTGCTTGATTAGTTGTTGTAGTGACAATGAATTGAATAGTTCTGTTTTTTCTTTCCATAAAGCAAAAAAAATGTATAAATGTAACTATATTTTTTTTTAAGTTTTTGACACAGGTATGCCAAATTTATCATTCCTGTTAATGTAAACTTATTCAGTCTGTTCACGCACAAGTGCAATAATGTTCCTTTTATAAGAAATCAAAACAATTTTGAATATGTTTTTTTTTACTTTAATAAAATGTAATTAAAAATCAAAAGGTTTACTAACCAAATGGTCTGAGTGGGGGTCTCGGGGCGCACTAGGTGCTGGATTGGGCCACAGCAACTTTGATAACATCCGTTGGCTTTGGCTATAGATGAGCTCCTACGAAGGAGAGAAAAACGAACTTTAGTCATATAAGAATAAAGGCGCAATAAGCCTGACAAGCGAACGGGACTGTTGTAATTGGCCGGCAGTAGCTAGTCGACCTAGTTCTAAAATAGTTTATTGAGGAAACGATGTAAATGTCTAAAGAAACAGTACAATATAATATATACAATATGTTAAATTGATATTAATATTTGGCCAAAGGCGCGACCGTGTCGATGTAAAGTGCGGTTATTGAAAAAAAAACATCGAGTCTAGTAACCGATACACGAACATAAATTCTCAACGCCGAGTGCTGCTTATGGCAACTAAATAGTATTGTAATTGCTGCCCAACTAAGGCATAGAACACATGTTGGTAATTAAAATGGCATGTAGTAGTGTCAGTGTACAGGATTCCGGTAACAAGGTGGGTCAGCTGTAGTGTCCACAGTCGTCTATCATTCTACTGGACTTTCCATATTTCGGCCGAATGACGTACAGCTAATGGTTCTCAAATACCGAGCGTCGTGTGAATTTGATAAGCTAATTACGGGCATTATTATCGTGGATATACTACAGTATAAAATGTGCATGCTGTGATAACTGCATGTTAAAAGCCATTTAGATGTTTGATTTAGATTTAGATCTGTTTTCTAAGTTTTTGTTAATTAAGGCTAGCAGTGCTTTAATAATTAATGAATGAATAAATAAAGAAAACTTATCGCAAATATCATTTTCGAGTGATGTGTCCATGTCTATTGAAATTTAAATTATGGTACATTCTGGTACCTTACAATAGTAATACTATTCAGATAGTATTAACTTTTTGCAATCATACAATATGACATGATTTTAATTAATAGACACTAATGCAATATGACAGGATTTTTGTATGTAAGCTTACAATACAATGGTATTTTAATTTGTAGTTTTACAGTATGACAGTGTTTTAATTTGTTTTTGTGCAATGTGACTACATTTTTTAATTATTATTATTATATTATTTTTCGTAATTGTACAATATGTGCCAATAGAGTAATCCGTACAAGTATTATCTGAAGCTATTAGATGGCTATCCTATTCACACGTTTCTGAGAACCAACAAGCCGTAACAAAATAACCGATATAACATCGAAGTGAGTGAATGAGTGGTTTATTAATAATAATAATGCGATTTTACGGCGAGCGCCCGCGCCTCCGGCGACTACGAGTCAGTGTCTTTCATTGTGAAACAACCGTTGGTACCTACTAATATTATTGCAATAAAATGTTTATGTAACTTTGATGTAACCGAATTTATGTTAAGTTTTTTTTGTACGAAGGTATATTTGATATGAATTTACGATATACAAAAAGAAAAATATTATACAGGAAAAAAAAACTTCTTAAGTTGCTAAATACTTATATTTAAATAATCGTTATAAATGTATTATTTAAATAATTCTATGTACATATATACATATAGACAAATTTATAAGCCATAAATCATAAGCGCCAGCAAGGATCTATATAAATTATAAAGTAAGGTATAAAATTGTATTACAAACATAAATCTAAATCTTATCACCATTATCAACATCACGTCGTTGACATTTTTGCCGCTCTACTATTGTATAAGGGTTTTATCTCAGAATGAGATAGATTAAGGCTTCGAAATTATAACAATTGGTTAAATAAGAATGTGGGTAACACTAAAAATACGACAGAAAAGGACAACACAGCTTAAATTTCTAGAACATTCGGTAAGAATTAAAATGCTTGTAATAACTATTGTACATCATAAACGTTTACACATATGCCAAAATAAACGAACAGAAACAAACTTTCGTACTGAAAATAAGTTCATATTGTATTCACAATCTAACACGTTATTAAAACAATGGGAGCTCTCTTGCAACAAGAAAATAGCAGGGCTTTATCAAAAATATATTTTAAAATATGTAACCAAATGTTAGTAACACCTGTCTTTAGATAGAGTTTAGTTACAGCGGTCTAGCGTATCACAGTTGCCTGCTGATTTGATCTTTGATGGAGTTTACATCACCATGATGCTCCATTGTGAAATTTTCGAGGTGTGTAATTTTCGAGGCTGTCATGCCTATTGAAATCTTACCTCAATTGGGTATAAGGCAAATATCTAGAACTGATCTGTTAATACTATTCAAACGAGGATATAGTTATAAAATTTGTTACAGATCCCTATTCAAATTCATTTGATAGTGATCGCGAACTTTCAAGATTATAGTAAGAGTATACTAGTCTACTACTTGTACTACTTAGACTAAGCGATTTGGAAATTATTGTACATTTTAATAGAGATGTTGCAATTTAAATTAATTATTTTACTATACAAGTAAATATTTGAAATTTCAATATTTGACATTTTATAGTTTAGTTTAAAATAATTGACAATATCAATGTAATGAACTCTTTACAACTCTACAATTTCCGCAAAAAAGCTTCATACTCTACATATTGTTAGAAAACACCTTAAAGCGGCCAACCAAATGTTGTGAACGCCCGTTAAAAAGTATGAGAAGTCGGTAATAATAGGTTGAGCAAAGTTCTCGCCTACAAAACAAACAGAGTCGACAGAGAAGACGACTCGTAGAGAACGCTAAATTACTTTAATAATGCGGTGTCGGCCGCTACAGCAAATATTTTCTTTGCGACCCATGATTTATTACACCGACTTGTGTTAGCAACGAAACGTACGGTGTAACGTCGTTTCGCGAAGAATTAAATACCACAATGTTTTAAGGCTTTTTATGACATATCTGTTGCGAATACTGCAGAGACAGTAAATAATTTTGACGAGTATTTGAAATGCTGAAGTCTACTGATTTGTATATGATCAGCGTAGCAGACCAAGGCCATAACTCTTATATGTAGTTCTCGGCGGAAACACGTATCTAACAGCGGAACGATAAAAAGGATTGATGATGAGGTATAGTAATTAGATTTAATGCTCATTAAAGTATAAAATTTTATTGGTATCATCGATGATGATGATGATGATGCTCATTAAAAAGTAGCTTTTTTTTGTATAATGATATATTTCGATTAATGTAACAAAAATAAACTATTTACGAACGGTCTATCCATCTTTGATTTGTCTACGGCATCAGCGGGAAGTGGGCAGTATAGAGTCGAGTTTACATCAATAATCGATATTTATCTCCCATAACACAGCTGTCATCGTAACCAAGTCTCCGTAACCGGTTGCTTGTCGTTATCAAACGGAAAAAATCGATGTTATATGATTTATCGAGTAAATGATTTATAACGGAGTGTAGATTAAATATAACTAATTGTGCACTTAAATAATAAAACACATATAAATATTGTATAAATTCATATTGAAGGGACAGTGGCTTTTTTCTCGGCATTGGCTGAATTAACAAACACTTGGACTTTTTCATACAGATTTTAATTTTTTAATATGTGTATATCTTTAATAAAGTCTATGGTCGCGGCGTATAGACAATTTAATGTACTCGTATTTCTCTGTATTTTTACGAACTGTACTTTCGTCAGCTGTACGGGAAATAAATATTTTTTTAATTATATTATCGTCATATTATATACTGACACATAAATAAATCCTGTCACGTATAGGTATATATGAAGCTAAATGTCATACTACTCGTATATATCTATTACTAATTCCATTAATTTAAAATTATTAATTATTAGCACCATATAAGTCCACTAACAAGTGACTAATAATGAAATAAATATTTATAACTCGTTTTACATTCCAATGTATTATAGACTATGTAAGGGACTATGTACAGGGTAAACGTGTTTCTTTTATGCTGTCATATAAAAATGTCACATATGATTTGTATTACAATTTTAAATGTCTATCATAAGTTTATTTCTTCCTTTATTTTTAAATTGTCCTTATATTTTATTATGTTTCAGTGACTATATCCGACACAGTTAGGATTTTAAGATTTTAGGAGTACTTATTTCATCATTTTAGTGAAATTATTGCGTTACTTCCTTTTTAATATTAGGTTTCAGGACAATGCCACGCTGGGTTCCTCCTTGGGTCAACATTCATCAATCCCTTAACACATTTTTCTAATTCTTCTCAATCAATGAAAAAAAATGTTCTCTTAACTATAGCATTTTCGTGTATTTAGTTATGAATCAATAAAATTTCTTGGCATATTAATCTTGTATTTGGATTAATGAGTAGTTTGCTAATAATCTCAAAATGTTTATTAAAAATTGATGTCGATCTGAAAATTTACTTTCACAAAGTAAATTGTTTTTCAAAAACATAAATTATTCGAACACGGAAAATCTTGTTGGTCCTAGTTAACATTATAATTCATTACTTACATCAATTTTTTTATGAAAGTGACAGGATTTTTCAATGATAGAGCGACAAGGACAGCTAGTCCACATAAGCTATCTCCCTCTAACTTAATTCTGTGTGCGCAATAGTTTACAACTTAATGCTACGACATCAGAATTTAATTTAGTAGCAGGCGAGCAGCAGTTAGAGTAAATTGCTTTCAGGTTAATACAGGTTTGTGGTAAACTGCGCAAGGAATAGATAGATACTGTAAATGTTGTAATCTCGGGGCTTGATATAATCTTGATGAAATACTGGTTAGATTCTTGTCGGACCTCCAGTAAACTTCTATAGCAGCCCCCTTTATTAATTTTTATATCCACCAAGAAAAATAACTAGCAGTAGATGATGTAGATACCCACAAGATTATGTTTTTAAAAGAAAAACGTCATCATGGATTTAATCGTCACGTTTCAGTCAGGGTTAAAATTCACCATATAGATGTGATAATGATCAATGACTGCTATAAGTTGAGCCCGTCTTCGTAAATGATGAATCGATAATTGTAGAACTAGTTTTACAATTTGTTATCGTAACACTATTTGTATTAATTGAATTAAATAACTCCTGTGTCACCCACTCAGTGCCCGCCGTTGCATCGTAATAAAACATGCGTTGACAAATATCCAAGAGCCTGAAAACGTTATAAACAAGGTTCGAGAACCAGTTATTACTTCAGACGAAATAATATAATGTCAAGAACTTAATCAGGCCGGCATCGCGAGCCGCAGTCCGGCGCAGGGCTGTAATTAGCAGGCAGTTGTACAAATATGAATGGGCCCGGCGCCCGCGCAGCCGGCACGCCTCGGCGACGCCGGAGGGCGGATTAACTACTCCCATAAACATTCGGCGCTGGCCCGCTCCGCTTTCGATATGGACAATCCACTGTAAAAATGATGCGGACGCTCTCTACAGCTGAATACGCTCACCTTTCCACGATCAACTCTGATCACGACTCCCAGCGTGACATCCACTCAAACTATCTGCGATCTCGCCGGTATATATCAGTCTATAAATGCTCAGTGATATAAAATCGGACCGAACCGCCGGCGGAGCGAAAGATCAACGCTAATTAAGCTCCATAAAACCGAATATCGGTCGTTACCGTCGTTACCTTTCACCGAGGCCGACGACGAATTCTATTCGAGACGACGATGAAAAAAGGAGGAATTACCTCACATGCGCGAGCCCACCTTACGATCGTCGTAATAGATTAATGATATAGCCTGCGAGGTCCGTGTTTAAGCGAGAGCTGGAAGAGGTCGCCCGTGAGCCGGTGGCCGCGCGCGGCGGTAATGACGCGGCGGGCGCCACCCGCGTGCGTGCGAGCGGGACACCGCGCTACTCGCGAGCGGGACGCATGAATAATCGATAGAGGCGCCACCGCTTCGCCGCGGGGCGGCGCCCGCGTCGGCCCCACGCGCACAACACATCTTATTGAGAAATTCCCGAGATGATGCATAATTCTCCTTTTGGTTTCCTGTGTAGTTATTTTACTCCCTGTTAACAATATTACCATTTCGGTGACCGGCTCGCAGACGCATATTTTATCGGCAACATCGTCCCTTTAGTAGGGTCTGACTTGTACGCGCTTCGTTGGGTACCCAGGTGATTTATAATGTTGCGCAAATTCGACATGAGCTACAATCGCCCTGATGCCGTATAAATCCACAATTGGCTAGCATCTAATCCTGTTTCAGGTCGTGATTTGCATATGAATATGAATACGAAATGAAACGTTTGTTTTAAGATTAGGTATATGAAGGAAATAAGCACTGAGTACGGCAAATAGCTGCTTATTAACTTCGAAAGCGTAAATAAAATGTTAATTTGGAGATAATATCTTGCATTTTGCGTTATTTTTATGTGTTTTAAATAAAACAGAATTACAGTTGTAACCACGTAGGTATTATGCTGCTTATTACCAGAAATAAATCTGCAACAAGCCTCGCAAGTGTCCGCGCAAAAAAAATTTCAAGCAAAATTCTCAAGCGCGACGCACTTCGCGGAGCTGTTAAAACAGTAATCAGGCCTTATCGGACAGTTATGCTAATAAGACATGCTAATTCCGAAAAACCAACAAGCGGTGAACAAAACAACTGTTCCGAGCCGGAGGCCAAAAAATGAAAAAGAGTTATATGAGCCGACGGGCGCCACGGAGCAATTATGGGCCCTAATCCGAGTTCGACGCACGAACACGGAGAATGTAAGGTCTAGTGATTTTTTTGGAGGACTACATTTTTCGCATAGTGATTCGTCTTCTTAGGAAAGATTGCAGCGACAGAATGTTTCTTTCTATACCAATTTGCTTTCTTTAAAATTCCTTTCCCTCTCCGCTCGATTGGGGGACCGGTGTCCAATACATTTCTATAATCCGATGTTGTTGATCTACAAAAAAAATAATGTCTGCCTTGTTTAATAGAAAAATTGACATAGACTACTTTAAAACTCTCTCTATTACTTTTATTTTTTTACGTAGTTTACCTTAAATTGTTTGCAGATTTTTGGAACAGAAACTTCATCTATTTATTAACTACGTTTCTATGAAACAATGTTTGAGAAACCCTTGTTATTTATTATAGAGATCCTCTATCTGTATTTAAATCTTATGCGTC
>DWMF01000094.1:0-19657 GCA_018244815.1 Parelbella polyzona | reverse complement strand
GTTGGAATCTCTTAGTTATACCTATCTTATGTTTCGTATTTCACATTGCTTTATGTGAAATATCTAATGTCGGTTACACCGACTGTTGGGGTGGCGGCGACTGTTGATGTGGCGACCCGTCGCCACGACATGCGTCGCCACGCTACGAGTATATCGACCAATTGTCACATCAATGCATCAGAGGCAACATCGAATATTACTGTAACAGAAGTCACTGATGGAAAGAATTTTATTATAGCAATTTAAAAACAATTATCTGATTTTTTTTATTTTCATGTTAAAATAATATTAATGTTTATTTTATAAACGATATTTTTTTTCTGACTTTCATTTTTCAAATATTCATTTTCGTTTTATTGCACCATTTACTTTCATAAAGTATCCTTTTATGCATATTATCTGTGCAACATAATTTTAATGGTTCACATCTACAAGACGTCGTACACCGGTTCACATTTTTTTTTAAATTCCTGCATCAGCTAATGATTCCAGGTAGGTACGCCATTTTAATGCCAACCGATCATAAAGGTCAATTTTCTTAGTACGCGGACAAAATGAACTCTCACTTGTGATTACGCAATATCTATATTACATATTATGTATTACACGTGGGTTTTTTTAAAGAAAAGTATTCATTTATAATTTTTATGAAAAAAAATATTTATAACCACTACGAAAATAAAAAAAAGTATTGGTAAGCCGCAGTTAGAAATATGAGTTTTACTTTGAATAATACAATAATATAGAGTAGAATACATCGACAATGGCATAGCTACTGCAAGTATATTGTCGAACACATAAATGTGAACCGTTATCTAACATCCATTCATTATAATGATAATTGGAAATTAATAATTAACATTGAAGTGGAAATGTTACAGTAATCTGATTATAGCATAATATACATTCATATAATTTATTTATTATAATATTATACATTCACACGATATGTTGTAGGGTGCTTTTAAAATAGGTCATCATGTATTCGATTGAAGTGTGTAATATTCAATAGAATATAAAGCGACGTGTGTTATACTATTATTAATAAGACTCCTACTGGATATTAATATTTAGTATACTTTCCTTATCAACCGTATAAAGTCCCGTGTGACTTAATTCTAATTTTATATATCCAGATTAATTAATTAATATTTTTCTTATAGCCCCACGCCAGGTTCTTAGGTGGTAAACAGAGTGCTCCGAATGCCAATTATTTCTATCATCACATACCTGGCGTGCATCATCTACATAAGCATATTACCTTCGCACACACGCATTTTTTATAATTCTTGAAAGAATTATCGAAACAGTAGTTATGCTCCAAACGTAGAAAATTAAAATAGCTATTATTCGTATATTTAAGAATTATTTTACAGAAATTCCATTAATCTTTTTTAAGCCCTTCGGAGTAAAATACATAGGGAAAATAAAGCTGTAAATGAAAGTAGCAAAAATGGTTATTATATGACCTTAATATAGTGACGCGCTTCGATTGTAATCAATCATTTCGGAGGGGCATAGAGTGCCACTTCGTCGATACTCGGCCTCTGTACATACCAGTTAACGGTGGATATTACCGGCGAATACCGGTTTTAAAATTTGAGTATTCGTGCGAAAATTTTTATTTTATAACATTCGAGCCACCATGAAATTGTAGTTGGCCCATGTTATTTATGAACAATTTAAAATGTAATAGTATTATTTTTTTTTATATTATTCTCCATTAATTTTCACCTTATAATTTACATTATAAGTGTCACTTGTACAAAATAGAAATTCAAATTGAAGCAAAAAACATTTTCAAATCAAAATGTTAAGGACTATATAATGGCCTTTACAAATCAGTGGCAATCAATCATTTCAAAAGGTTCTCAATAGCCACTTTGTGGATGCTCGGTCAGTGTATATGCCACTTAACGCCAGTTAGGCCAGAGAAATACCTATCATTATTGGTGAAAGCATTGTGGTCGTTTAGCATACGCTAAATTTGTAATTATTGTTTTTAATTGAATGAAATACGTTAATTTAATTAATAAACCTACATAAATATGGCAATTTAAATCCGTTCGATAATAAATTATTCACATATTTCGTTTACATAATAAAATTTTTGAATTATGAATTATCGTACTTTGTACCTGCTAGTATATTTTAAAGATTCCATTTTTAAAAATTAAATGTAAAGGCAAAATAGCAAATACAGTATAAAAGGGCTAACACAAAGTACCTCACTCGAAAGGCAATCAATCATTTCAGATGGGCTTCGAGTGTCATTCAGTTGATGGTCGGCGTGGCTACATCCCACTTAACGCCTGTCAGCGTACGCAAAACCGGTAATCGTAATATTCATTTTCTTTACTTTCTATGTAGCCATGACCAACAATTACCTACATAATTTATAACAATATGCCGATATTGTACATCATGGAAGTTTACTACACTCTTCTGTCTACACCATCGGGGAATTACAAGCGTGGTGTTATGTTATGAAGTTTCCATGAATGTAGAGTTCGATGTAGGCTGGACTAAAATACAGTTAAAAATGCATTAAAGATACATTTATACTAACAATTTTCATATGAAAATGCAAAGTTATAAAAGGGTACGATAAATGCACAAAAGAAAGGTGCAGACTATTCAAAATTTATTTCTTCTACATTCCAAAAAGCAGTGTTGAAAATTTGAAGATATCTCTTGATTTATAGCACCAAAAGTTTTACTCATTATAATATGGTCATTAATATTTCATGTAGGTACACATTTACACCACTGTAACAACATCCGAAGTAATACATTTTATCTTGATCTTATCTAGACCCATTTTGCTTAATGAAATTGAAACTTCATTAAATTATATTTTGTAATTAACATTCCTACTGTTGTTCATCAAACATATGTATAGACCTGATGTAAAGAATTTAACAAATAACGAATAATATAATGACATAACTAGTCATTTGTGTAAAATCCTTAAAACCTGCTTTCTTAAATTAAAACGTAATAAACAACAAGCTAAATAAAAATTCAGTATGATAAGAAAATATTCACTCTTCCATTATAACATTGATCTACTGGTGTTTTTGTATGCTATAATAGTTCTAGAAATTAAAGGAGCTGGCGGAAAACCACACAGTTATATCGTTATTTCTTCCCAAGGGAATGGTCCGTAAAGTTCAATGCAATCAATCTTACGAACAAAATGATCCCGGTCAGGAAACATCACCGGGGAATAGGAATCATTGTGCTAGTTGTTGTGCTAATGGAATTACACTTAAGGCCATTCTGTATTACAATCGATTTACATCACGATTAATTAATGACACAGTGTTCCGTCAAATTGCTTTACGATTGTAACATGAAGTCTGAATCGTAACAATCGCTTTTCGGTTGTTACAGTATAAATGTAACGTATTGGAGTGTACTACACTCCTCTGCCTACCCTTTCGGGGATTACAGGCCGTTTTTACAGAATAAATAAGAAATCGTTTTTCTGCATCTCATTATATTATTTTTAATCTAAAGTGTACGGCAGAAGAAAGATTCGGAAGAGGAGAGTAACACAAATACTGTTACATAATATCACTTAACGTGAGGGCGAAGTTACATGTGTGGAGGCTTATAAATTCCATAAATTTGAAATTGTGTGCTCGGGCATAATTAATGTCGGTGATTACAATAATGGTCCGACTAAGTTGTTTGTGTTGTATGACTAATAATAAATATACCACGTCGCGTCGCCCTTATAGTCGCGCACTAGGCTAGTGGGTCGTGTCATTCACACAAAGACAAACACCCAAATCGTAACGAGATATGTAAATTCATCATACATCGAACCGAGAACCCTTTACATGGCAGATGGTATGATTAAGGTCTGATAGCTTAGGGCCGTATATCATATTGGTGAATTAAAGTTACGATTTTCATTTCCGAATTGACTGAGTAGGTACGTATATTTATGTATGTATGTATGTCTGTTCCTTATTTGAATGTTTTTTATTGATTTATTGGCTAATGGTTGCAACAATTATCCCGGTATGATTATCTGGGTTAGATCATACGAGTATACCACCTTATTAATTTGGTGGAGTTTCAGAGAGAGCCGATCTTGTGATCGATCAATTTGTTGATGTTTCGGAGATTGAAAAATAATATATTCCAACCTGATATAACGGGTCTTCCTAACGATAATAATAATTGACACTAGAATTTTAACGTGTCCACCATAGAAGGATTATCTCTTATGGAATTTTCCGTCACTGGTCATCCATTCAATTGGCACTACTTTCAGCGTTGTTAGACTTTAAAAATTCCTTGCATTCTGCAAATCGTGTTATCTCACGGCTTATGATTCTTTTCATTGGGTTATTGTTAGCCCACTACGGAATACTAATGTTATTCTGATGATCTAAATCTATAGTTAATAAATACGAAAATGACATAACGCTTAAGAGATTGAATGAGTTTCAAATAAAAATGATTACCAATGAAAATGCTTATTTATATCGGTGCACCGAATGTTGAAACTCTACTTAATTACCATGAAATTCGCTACGTAAAAAGATACAAATTGTACTACGACGCATACATTACGTACATTTGATACAAAAAGGGAAAAATGTAGGTGCCGATAGAGAAAATAGATGAAAGTTTGTGAAGGACTATTGAAAATAACAATATCACATTTATAGTCTGTGAACACTAAAACACTGTAGCGTACTTACAATGAGTAGAAATATGAGCGACACGAATATTACGAACGTACCCGTATATATATTAAACCTTATATCAAAACTGATTCTAAGGTCAATGAGACGGGTATACTTGAAAGAACTTTACGTAACAAAATAATATGCCCTTTACACTATTAAAGTACAAAAGTGTAAAGCTTGTACAGGCAGCTTTATTTCGTATATAGTCGTTTTGAAGTTCTCATTGTTGTTTTATATGAGAGGGCTTGCCTAAGATAATCGTTTGATTATTAAAATAATTACAATGATACCAATAACTAATGTAATTGACAAAATTTTTTGTACAAATCAAATTTTCAGTTACTCAACTAAACTAAGTATCTTTGTTTAGAATATACGAGTAAGTAGTTTTGTTTTTGAGACGCTCTTAAGAAACTTAAAACTTTCGCACAAAAATTGGAATACCTTTTGAGAAACTCTTACGAACTGAGATCGAAATACAAAATTTTGTTAGGAGTCCTTGATTTCTAGTATTCTCGCAAGTCGAATTGAGCAACGAAATAGGTCTGCTACAGGTATAATAAACAAGTTATCTTATGTTGACAGATTTTGCTTCATCAGATGAGACTTGGCGAGTAATGGATGTTGAAGCTCTACGGGTTTATATTGAATCACCATTGTCCGTGTACCCTGGACTGATCAAACGTACACGTGTAGATATATCAAGCTCAACAGTGTCCAATCTATAAATCGAGGTACTATGACACTTTATTACGTCATCGCAATAGCCCAACGCCATAAACAATGCAGTACAAATAGTTAGGCGGCGTCCAATACCGATATGCTCGTAAAATAAATCCATAGATTCGTGTGTACGTACATATATTTGGTAACGAATTTATATTTTGTAACTTTGATCCGTGGAAATTATTATCTATAGGATAATAATTTTTAGTCACTATAAAGACTCATTCACATGCCCCTTTGCTTGAAAAGTATAAATTTGTGTAAAATTACAATGAGTTAATAGAATAAATTCATGATTATTTCATCAAAACGTGTTATATAGCGTTTAATTTCCCTATACATTAGCAACGAGGATCGTAAGATTTTGACAGTCGAACACACAGTCGGAATCAGCACTGGTGGAGTTGTTTTTAAATGTTCTTCAGTATCAAATACAAAATGATTTATTTTCGAAAGGGGTTACTACTTTGCCTAGCTGGTTACAATTAATATATCACAGAGATTAATTAATTGTTATAGGTAATACTTCAGAAGTGATTAATTAATTATGTAATGTAAATTATTGAAACCTCTTTAATAGTTATGGTATTTAAAATAATGTTGACATACGTAATTTTTTATTTATTGAGGTCTATTATATTAATAAACCTGTATTTGTTACTGATTATTATTTTATCATCGTGATTTATAAAAATTTAAAATCTAATTTCAGTGTAACGTTTAAAAACACAGCAGTGGTTCAGAAACTAAATATCCAAAAACTCACGGAATAAATCAAAAGATACCAGTGTAAGATTTATATTGGGCTATTTCAGGGTTTGTTTCGCTTTGAATATGGACTAAATATGGTAATGTTACGCAAACAGGTCAGGGAACATGTCAGCCTATTTCAAACGAATTTATGGATAGATTACTTTTGTCACTAACTGCGCCTGTTCCAGTGATGAAGCAGTAACGCTTCTATATTTTATTCTTTTTTCCTTCAATGGATATGGAACGTTTTTAGAAATGGAACTCACTTTATCCATATGTTCCTTATAAAGGCTATGGTAGGCGGGAACATCAATTGTGGCTACTCGATCGTCTCTGATATAATAAAAGGCCTAATTAAAATCGTCTACTAACTTTGAGCTATAGTGACTGTATATAAAAAAAGAATTATCTTTTACTGTTAACTGTCCTCTTAACAAAGGGCATATGGTCTAAAACAACAAACTAATATTAAGTACATCTTATTACATTATTATTATATAGCATTAGTAATTGGTGAAAATTATAAAACAATCTGCTCACATCTATTATTGTATTAAATTTATCGTAGAAGTCTTCTATTTCACGTCGCTCTAAATATTCCCTCGCTAAAATTGAATAAAATTGACGAATATTAATTAAACACCTGCCAATAACAGCAATGAAGTTCCGTTAAATAACTTTCTTTACCTCACTATTAATCAGTTTCCGTGGATACACATTCGTCTTTTTCTGTTAACAAGGAACGCTTGTGCTCTCTTATGAAACTAAAATTCACTTGACTTTTTTCTACTTTCAATATGAACGCATTATAGAAAATTTTGCAATAGTTTAGGTACGGAGAGCATATTACGATGTATCAAGTTAAGGGACTACTAACTTCAGTTTGGCTTTGCGTTCTGATGAAGAAGGATTTATAAGTAAGTTTTATTCTTATTGATTGGCAGATAATGTCAATCAGCCAATTGTGCCTTAACTGAATTATTGGGCAGTACTATGATGTAAAAGAAAACAGTGTCAACTGATAATTAATTTTTTTTTATGAATATTAGTGTTGTAAATGTAAGATAATTTTTTTTCTGTAAGTCAGAGTTTTTACGTACAAATCGTTAAAGCGTATAATCTGATTTTTCGTATGGAGAGTGTTTCAATCTGGTTGCAAGACACTGCAATAATATTTTTTGAATCAATGCAAAAATTACAATAAAAAATAATTAATTACAATTATATGAAACAAAATTATGAGCCCGTAATAACTGAAGGGTTAGATAGAGAAATGTAGTAGGTACACTCCCGCGTTTCCCCAGTTACGTTCAAGTCCCATGGAATAAAGAAATTAAGTTTCCGCACGAACAAGGTTGGAAATATATATTTTATGTAATATTTATTACAACTAACGATATAATATTTTTATTACAATACTCCTCTACTCACAAGAAGAAGTACTAATAAAAAATGTATTTCGGCTAAGCAATAAATCTCTCGTACGTAACGTTTTTTAAAGATATAAATATAAAGCTTATCTTTGTCTTTGAGTCTTTGTTCTAAAATAAATCCATTTCACCGTTTGTGAGGGTTACAACATAAATAGCATCCTAATAATCCTACTGTGGCGTAGTCATCGTTTGAAATAATACCCTTTATTGTGCCAAATTCATATCTTAAATTAAACTGTGACGGTTCTGACGCGACAGTTGATAGCAAACGATTTGTCTATTTAAGTTACGTCAGAAGCATTAGGATCGTTAAGCGTTAAAGTTGGTGGCAAAACGCGAACTATACTTTGCTTCAGATGACATATTTAGTTATCGATTCCGTTCACAATATTAAGTGACTTGTTAAATGTTATCGGAGACTTCTCAATTTGTAAAAACTTTCTGCAGACAGATTAAAGCTAACACCTCAAACGTTCGCTGTACTAGTTAACTAATCAGTTACCCATTTTAATGCAATGTATCACAAACGAATCAGCTTCGAATATTTCGACTTAATCGATAAAGGAATGTTTGTTTGAATTCTTTAAGGGTATTTATACAACCTTCAAGTCTTAAACCAACTGGACCATAGTTATTTAAGAGCGATGCCAAAATTTAAACAATGTAGTCTGTTACACACAAAGTTCTTGGCCTAGATCAAACTATGTTTTTAAGTATCTGCTTTGTAACGTTATATTATGAGAGTCGAAACACTTGAACTTAATGAGAGTTCTTAGTCACAATATGTAGCTACTGTATTCGTATATTATAATATTCATTAAAGTGACATAATTTTCAGTTTGTTTCGCGCAGAACGAATAATTGCAAAACAGTTCACATAGCTTGATATAGTATATGTTCTGTGAAAGTATTCAACGTTTTCATCATAAATTAATTAAAATCTATACTTATAGAACAGTCTTCAACAATTATTGAATGGAAGTAAGAAATAAATTTTTCTTCATCCCGTGTCAAATTAGTCTGAGTTTATTTTCTGCAGTTGTTCGGTCTGCTAAAAGCATTTGTCTTAGGTATTTTAATTAGTTCTGTGATATATTTAAAAAAATCATGCTACTAAAATTTCGTACATTGATGACTTAAAATGATCTTACATCGAGTTTAGACGTATCTATAATACAATTATTTAGTCCGTATTATTGTTTAAATTCATCTTATTCCATTTATCCAATGATGTTAATGTTACATACCTACATTTATGTAAAAATTGTATATACATGCTATATATTATATTGGACCAAAGTATAAACTGACCTAAGATTTATTACCAGAGGAATAAATGAAAACATATAAATTTCTTAAGTGTAAGTCGACGAGCACTTTTTACTTGGCTTACCCCATTTTATACGGCTTAAGGCACCCCTTGCAGACGGGCGTCTCGATGATAAGTAGTCACTGTCACTTATAGGCACTCGGAACTGAGAAGTCACAAATCCTCTTTCGGCTTAAAGAAAGAGATATTTATTGCGACCCGTTTTTATTACAGTTTACGATTTAAACAAGTGCTTTAATACGTTTACTTTTTTAGAAAATTAGTTGCTTTAAGGTATATAACATTTGGCTTAGATTCCAGTCTCCCATTTCGGGATTTCTTGTCTTAAATCTTCGTCTGTAGATCTGTATTATCTGTATTATCTGTAGATTATCTGTAGATGTTAATTATCTGTAGATCTGTATTATCTGTAAGATCTGTATTAACAAGTGGAACGATAAAAGAGTTGATGAGGATTTATTAAACAAACTTTTTATTTAATTATTTATGTCCGCAAATAAATTCAAAATTAAAAAGGACGGTACATTCAATGATATTAAACACAATATTTTTTATCTTATAGTCCATGGTTTCCCATTTTGTAGTGTAACAAAAAATAGTAATAACAAATGTAATCCTCTGGACAATGGACTATCGAGTTAGATAACGCAGTTTGTGGGCCGACGCCGCGACGTAGCGAAAATACCAAGTATTTGTGCTTCACGAATAGTTATTGAGATGGCGTTGTGGATAAATCTCCTTGGACACAGAAATCTTACTTCTCAGTTAGTTCTTAGCCTGTATCTTGCTTCTGGTCCAGTGATTAGTAAGCTCGACTTTTGAATCTCGAGTTTATATGTAGATTAGATTTTCAAAACACTGTAATTAAGATCTCTTTTTCAGAATAATTTCATTTGATTTTCTTCCATGGACTCCATTTCAACTTCCATTTCATTATTCGCCCTCACTGTGTCGTAGATTTTCCTCTACGACATGACTCTTTTAACCTTATAATTCGACATAATAACAAATTATGAGTATATAAATAATTTCTTCTCGTGAGTTGCTTGCTATTTATTTAACACTAAAGTAACAGGTTATCCTGGGTCGCAGACTAATTAGTCAACATTTCAAAAAAACGACCGTTGACACAAACGTTCAGTCGATCTTATTATAATTTTTAATACACCAATTAATGGTAAAACGCTTTCATTGCACGGTAATGTATGTGTGAGTGTCTGTTTGACTTCTGACATGTGTGCGGTACGTGTGTTTCTTTGATTGCTTAAAAAAAGTATTTTCTTACTAACAATATCCTTTAATTTTCTTTAATTTCCTTTAATTTCCTTTAATCCTTTTAAACTGAACATGCTAGTTTCCAGAGTGTGCTTACATATTTTACCACACAAGATTTATTAGTTTTAAGGTAAAACTTATTGGAAACTTTCGCTTAATTTTATGAGATGTTTCCACGAGTGCAGTGGATACTGCCTTATAGAACTTTATTGCTGCATTCCGTATATAAAGTTACTTGATATTACCAGACAGTTAGAACTTATACTGTGGGAGGAATAAGTTAGCAGAAGCTGAAGCCGACAGGAGCAATTTGACAGATGTGGAATTCTACTTTGATAATGATAAAATATATGGTAGTTGACACAGTAATTCCATTGTTATGGGAAAAAAGAAAACATGTTAGTAAAATATTTCAATAGGAAAATCTGTGTTGACATTTGACCTATCTAACGCGCCTGCTCCACATAATCGTTTTGACCCCGTTCACGACAGCACCAACTTATGTTACGAAACTCCTCATTAGAATGACTTTTTATAAAATAAAGTAAATTATATTTATATATTATAGTATAATAATGCCTCGTTGGTCGAGTAGTTGCAAGGTCAGTTTCCATAGGATAATATCTTTGTTTGGTTGTCACCATTTCTACTATTAGAAAACTCTGGAACTTACTTCGCCACGCTGTTGCACAGATTAGCGAAAGCAGGGATTAGTGGGTTTTTTAAGATTGTTCAAGACTATCGACGAGTTTTAACGACTGTTTCTATAACCGGAACCGACTGATTAACGCGCCCTTATCAACGCTTGAAAAAAGTATCGAATAGTTAGCCATCCAAAAGCCAACTGCAACCAGCTTTGTCAGTTTTGTTGCTGTTTAGTCAAAACTCGATTTATTAACATTTTTAATATCAAAGCAGGAGATTTTTATGGCTAGAAAAATCTTGTGTGTACTGAATTTTCTGAATACGAATCACCTTTCAATTTCCGACTAATTTCCTTTAGAATCTGCCGCATTACAAAATGAGATAGACGTTTGTCATTCCATTAGTTAGACGTATTTAAATCGCTCAGTATGCCTCTTACAAGATTCAATTATATGTATCCATCAATGAAGTTTGGGGCCAATTATGTATTCAACTCTCTGTTCTTTAAAAATCTTAGTTTCCCTAGATACGACAATTAATCAGAATGACTGTTAATAGGAGGGATTCTTTTACTAGTGTACCATCCTTTCTCGAATAGAAGGCACCTACTTGCTTAACAACTTATCATTCTCGAATAGTAATCGTCGTAAGATTATAAAATCTTTTTAACGTTCTAGCTAATTCACTAATATATGGTTCGGTTGGAAGTGAGGGAGACATATTGACGCTCAGATGTTCGCAAACAAAAATGACCTAAAGAAAGCTCATGTAAATGAGCCGTCGACCTAGAATCGACGCGTTTGCTAAAACCGACGAAAAAATGAGACAGTGAAGAAAACCAATATCCGGACTGTGAGAAGAAGAACATTTGAGCCAATCTCAACTGTTTCATAATACGTTCTTTCATGCTTGTCGTTTTTATATTAATATTCAATGAGTACATGCATATTCTTACAACGATATATTCATGAGTATGTATGATACGTACAAATATTCTCATTAGTATTTAGGTATGCTAATTTCGAGCAAACATTGAACCGATGAAAAGTAAATAGCGCGATGAAATGCGCCTAATGTTTGCATACGAATTGAAGCTCATCAGGGCTATAAATAGATTGATATTCGTTAAAAACATAATTCTATTGATACTGCAGTGTATACTGACTAGAAACATTAAATGATTAATTGTACCATGGTTTAATTGAACCAACTTGTTAGCATTACGTAAGTACATAGCGGTGCAGCCTTGTACAGTTTAAATACGGTAAAGATTCACATATTTTTGCTGTTACAGCATTACCCTTTATGTTCCTGCCAAATCCTTAGTAGTAACAAAACATCACCTGTAACCTATCTACCCAGTTCTACATACTTTCTACGTTCTACGTATAAGGCAACACTATTTCGCCTTTGATCAAACCTTTGTTCAAATATAATCTATGTTTTTTTATTCACAAAACAAAATCGTGTGATTAATATTATTTATGTAGTTCTTAAAGTTTCTGTCAATTCTTCATTCATATTTTCTCAATTGATTTCTTTTGATTTTCAATGTATTTTTCATGCGTATATTCTTTACTGTTATTATTGTTATCAATCCCTAATTATTGCAAAAAGTTCCGGATTCAATTCCCGGTTTCAAATACATCTTTACTTGATTAGTCCGTTATGTGTGCAGCTGTCCTTGGATGTGATGACAGCAATTATAAAAAAAAATGTCTGATAAGGACACAATTATGGGTTGTGATTTAAAGTTCAAAATATACGAATTCATCTATCAACTAACATTTGGCCTGCGTCATAGATAATGACTTTAAACCTTCTCAACATGAATCGAAATCTATGTTCAATGGAGAAAGAATAAACGAAAAACTTTATGGTTATCATAGCGTTATAATAACTAAAAACCTCTCAAGAACGAGACACTGTTCAATAGCACGTACAATTTCAAATTCAACCGAGGAAATAGACGCCAATACCATATACCGGGTGTAGTTGCACACGCCTTTGGAGTCGTATTCAATGCTGCAAAAATGAAAAGTTTGGAGTAGTAGGTCACCTCATTACGGTTTCTAAAAGATTCTCTTTGTCATATGTCAACAGAACTAAACAGACAAAAATACGATAGTGTCGAGCACAGAAATGTTTCTCTTTTCTACGATTTAAACATATATCGGTAGAATTTGGTTTAGGACATGTTTATTATACAAACGGAAATATTTTAAAAGGTTCGTTAATTGATTTTAATTCTACCGTCTGCAATAAAGACGAGATAATATAGTATAAATTATTATCATACATAATAAGATAAAAAGTTAAGTAGCAGTTACTTGAAATTAAATCTGTCAACTGCAAACATATCATCATCATCATCATCAGCCTACTCCCATCCACTGCTGGAGATAGGCCTCTTCAATAGTACGCCACTGAGCTTGATCTTCAGCTCGCCGCATCCAACTGATGCCAGCCACTTTGCGTATATCCAGTCACTCCACTCCACCTAGCTGGAGGACGTCCTACTCTATGTTTGCCAAGACGCGGTTTCCACTCCATAGCACGTCTACTCCAACGATTATCGGTTCTGCGACAGATGTGACCATATCAAACATGTGCCAAACATATCGAAGCATTAGTTTTTGCCATATTTTATATCGCACGATATTTATACTTTCTTCTGTTCATTGGACTGTCATATTCAACATTTACTCAAAATGATCTAAATTTATCTGTGTTTTGTTTACAAACTGAACTAAGTTCACGATATACATTGCTAGGCTACTCTAGAGAAGTTAAAACTGTAGTTTAGATTCCCGTCTGTTAGCAATTAACCGCTCCATAACAA
This sequence comes from Parelbella polyzona, assembly GCA_018244815.1. Classification (NCBI taxonomy): domain Eukaryota; kingdom Metazoa; phylum Arthropoda; class Insecta; order Lepidoptera; family Hesperiidae; genus Parelbella; species Parelbella polyzona. The sequence continues at coordinate 5,944 of DWMF01000094.1, read as the reverse complement.
TCAAAGCTAACTAGTTTAAGTACCTTCAAGCTCGAAAACGCTTATGTAAATTTGTTCCTAGTGGTCACTCATAATTATAAGGTCCGGTCACGCTCAGTACAGTTTAATAGTGCCTTCCCTTTCCTGGCTCTACAGAGATTCAGTGGTGAATATTTGTCTGCGTATATTTGTTCTCTAGACGAATTAAAGTAGCTCTACAAATTACTCGTACTTGTTATCAAGAAAATGCTCAGTTCTGAGGGTTATTTAAACATCAAATGTCCATTGATAATAACATAAATGTCATTTAATATTAATATTTCTTATTTATTAATGGTCTTACATTTGCAAAGTTTAAATGAAATTAATTTATAAGAACTTCTGAGGTACAAGAGGCGTTTAACTTACCTCTAACGACCACATGGTTTCAGTATATTTTATTATAAAGAAATCTCAACGACATCAAATATAAAAATCACAATGCTTACTATACTCCTCGGCGCTGTAAGCACGTTCTCATACTACGACTAGTAGTTACGGAATTTGACTTCAACATCGAAATTGGCAAAACTTTATCATTGCAGAGCATGAACCTTGCCTCGGAACTCGGGAATAATGAATTGTTATTTTGCCGCCCCGTTACTGTGCAAAGAAACGGCCATACTCCTTATAGACTAATATATGTTGGAGATTGTTAAACAGTCATTAGGTCTTATAAAGCTTGAAGTAACGCCTATAAAATGTCAAAAAACTGTCTTCCGGAAGGAAAAAGCCGCCATCCATCCAAAGATCCTTGTGTGTTTACTGAGCGTTCGCATTGTGAAGTTAGATGAGCACCGAAATAAAACCACAAGACAATTAACACACGGAATTGCAAGAATACTCAGCTACGTTAATAGGACTCGCTTCATTGTCCCAGCTTTAATACTAGCTTATATAAATCTGCTTCTAGAACGTTCTAGATCTGAATGGTACATGAAAAATATAACAGGTACTATGTGTCATTTAATGGTCATATTGCCACATACCGTTAGCATGTACATTTTAATACATACATTTGTAAATAAAACAAGTAAGTAGTGCAAGGATTTTGTAACATTAACTGGATTTTTTAAAATTCAGAATATTCCACTCTCGGATTGTACATAATTTTTTGTATTTGCTTTATATTGTATACATACATTCGTATGATCGGTTCCTTTCCTGGTATATAAATAATTTTATTTTCAACTAAACGTATAAAAACGTTGCGTAATTTCAGCGTAATATTTTACGTGAATATCTCTTATACATCCATACTTATATACTTGTGCATATATAAATTGTATATGTATAGGTGCGCATAAATATTTAGTCAAACGCATAAATGTTGTAATGATTCGTAATAATTAATTTAAATTGTTCTTTTTACAGACGCACATTTTAACGTGGCCTTGAAATCGCACAGTTTTATGATAGCGCAAAATAAAATACGTTTCATTTCCTCTCGACAGATAAGCTTATCTGCACGGGGAGTTAATGCCGCCAATATTTTGAGCACACTCCCGGGTGTCGCTGGTATGGATAATTTTTTTTTTCATAGCACTTTTCGGTGATATAACTTTAATTTATCTATCTTCTTTATTAGATTTTTTTTAAATTCTTTATTGCTGGTAACAAAGGTTGGACTTAATGCCAAGTAGCTTTTTCTGCCAGTCAACCTAGTGTATTATTAAAGCAATAAAAATATAATTAATATTTATGTACATACATATACGTTTATTTTAATGATGATGATAATGTTGTTATCAATAAAATATATGACGAATAAAATTATATGAAAATATGAAAAAACTATAATTAAAATGTCTTATTCACTGTACTTAGTATTCAAATTCTACTGAATACTTAAGTAATAGAAATAAGACGCTGTTTTCATTCTTATTATGTACACAAAAAATGTGTAGATATGTCATAATAAAAGCAATTATTTTAACGGGATTTCCGCTAAAGCTGTCTTCTGTAGCAAAATCGAGCTAACTTTACGATTTAATGCCATTACAGAAATGTAGGAAGCGATTGTCGTAAAACTCCTTTCCTGTCGTTTAACTCGTAATAAAACCCGTTCAGTTTATCTAAGATTTGATGACCTGCCTTAATACACTATTAAATTCAAGAACACAAAATATTGTACACTGACGTTGAAATAATTTTTCTTACCTTAAAAACTGCCTCACAAATATTCCGCATCCACACGAATACAATTAATTTCCAACTAACAATAATGTACATTGCAATCCTTCATTAAAAATTGGTCATTAAAGATTCTTACTAATCGCAAACTCTTCACATTTGTCACAGCGCGCCTCATTTAATTGGTAGTAAACACTCGAAAACACGTATCAAATAAAACACTTAAAGAAAAATTTATATGTACCTAAAGCACTTCATCCGTTGTCCACGAAGTTGACAAACTTTGAGCACTAAAAATATCGAATAACTTAAGTTAGTGAATTTGAACAAAAAAACGGAAAGTCACTTGAGATGTTCATACCGGCACGTCAAAGTGTATCGCCGTAGCGCGCTACGAGCGTTCGTAGCAATGGGAGACCAACCACTGCGAAGACGGAGGCAAAACGCGCCTGCGTAACTTTGCACCATCGCACGCCTGCACTCGTGATACATTTCTACCCGAATTAATCCCAACTCCATACTCAATTACATCTATGAGTGCCATTGCTCTCACGTTAACAAAATTAAACTGAATAAGCGATTGGAATGAAGCCGATGAAGCACAAGGAAGCCGTGAACTGGCCGCAGGGAACAATAGCTTTCGGAATTGGATTAAATCGTTCTGGAGTAACCATTATTTTCATTTCATTGGCAGCATTTCAACAATAACATTGTGGATGTTTTCCTCTAAATCAGATCTGCTCAAAATGGCTCACAAGGAAATTAGCTTTAAACTACATTTTAGTTATTGTTAAGTTAGGAAGTTGTAATCTGAGATTAGAGCCATAATTTTTTTTTACATGCAGTTTCTGAAGCTATTAGTTTCTTTTTCGATTGCAATAATGAAGGTATATCGTAATTAATATTGTTATGAAATATAGTAAAAATACACGTTCCATTTTAGAAGCTTCCTTGAAAGTCTGGATTGTTCGATAGCTTAATTCCCCTCTTACAATTTTTCATAACATCAGAGAACCTATTTACTTAGACTCGAAAGGTCAATAAAAGACAACAAAAATATGCTACAATCAAGGTTATCCTATATTAATTAATATGCGTTAACCAATTCTTGTAAGATATTCATTATGCCTTATACATACATTTATGAGGAATTTGTTGAGTATAGATTGCGAGCATACATATATAAGCGTCAAAATGATTTAAGGGATATGGAATTTTATTGGCAACGGAAATTTCTCAATTGGAAATAAAATAGATTCTATGTTACACATCATCACGCCCCGTAAATTGGGCGTTATTGAGGAAGCGGGATGTCACGGATGGACAATCAAATGTTCAGTCCAAACACAAAGGTCGTTACTGTCGAATTCAACTTGTGATCAATAGATTTGATGGCTATTACATTCAAATAGCTGATCGAAGATGTGATACAAATAATATAACATATATCCAATTAGAAATAACTACAACTTAATATAGAAATAAATGAAAACTCTATGTAGTCATCAACGTGATAATTTTTTTTACCAACCTTTACAGAAGAAATATTACAAACACTCTCCTATTTACAAACAAGTTTTATGTTCATTCGAATCAGTTTAAAGGAATATATATAAAAAGCATTGGAAAAATAATCCCAATCGCAGTTACATCTAAAGTACGTGATACAGTAATATTTAAGTGCTTCTTTCTCATTAAGACACATTTTTGAACAAAGAGACCAGCGTGAAAAGGAAAAACAAAAATATATCTAAGTGAATATTACACTATTTGAAAGACTATTATTTCTTAGGTGCGTATTTCCACAGCTATTATTGGCTATTAACTTTAATATTCCACTGCTATTGGAAGAGGTCTGGAGCTTACTCAATTGTGTTTCTACGATCTAACGCTGATAATTAATTTGGAACGGTTGTCATGGAAATATTGCTTGACATCTACTAACGGCCACCCTAGTAAAAGGCGAGTGACTCCCACGTTCTTTAGGTCTGTATATATTATACATCATAGTGATTTATATACATACTCATGTATACATAACCTTTGTATTATATATACATAAATAACACTTCATGCATCCTTACTTAATAGTTATATACTTAAATACATAACGCAATCGCAACATACACATTCTTTTTGTATAATCAAACACAAAATTATGGGTAGGGTGTATTTTTTCTCGTTAATCACACAATTAACAGAACGCAATATTTATATCGAAGCAAGTGACAGTCGCTGGTTGGAACAAAAGTTTTAATTTTTATTTATCACTATCATCATATCGTGCATTTGCAATCCTAATGTTCATATCTAAGTTTATATACCTATACTGCGTCCAATCATTACCTCAGCAAAGCCCTGCGTTTAAAAGTTCTTACTATTTTACATCCATACAAACATATATTTACAGAGATGTCACTTCAATCAATGCTGTTATAGTTCAAAATAAATTGTAGTTAAACGACAAAGGTTTCTGAGGTACGTAAACAGTACAATCATTAAATCCATTAGCGCGCCGTAAACAAAACTTATACTAATACATTAGCAAACTATATTCGACCTTTCTCAGTACTCAAAAGAGGTTATAATTGTGTAAAGTTATCAACAAGGCTCTAAATTACTAATATTTAAACAAACGTTGTTACGGGTTCATTTGGAGATAGTAGGACTAATTTGTATTGAATTATATTTTGGTAATTGGATTAGTTATATTTGTTTCAGCGCTGAATTGTTTTCGAAAATTCTTAACTACGCTTCAGTTCAGTATTTATACTCTATTTAACCGATAAATAAGAAATATTAGCTTGACTACTACTTAAATTAAAAGTCGAGCGGTGAACATATTTGTAAATATAGCCTTATTTATATTTCATTATTAATGTGTGTCAATCATTATGAAAATGTATTCAAACGAGCAAATAAAGTAGGTATACCTATTTAAAAATGTTTCTCAAACTTAGTTTTTCTTATATTTATTTCTAACTTGTTATATTTTCATTTTTAATTTTGTTATACCTCTATATTTATACCTTTTTTAATCATATTAACAGCCCTGATAAACGAAGTAGCAATCAGATATGAATTAGAGCATAATATGGCTTACTCAATTGAATAATTGGTCTTAAATAACATACATTATTTTTTATTTAATAAGCTATTTAACTGAAGTTTAACTAGGGTTTCGTTTGAATACGGTTGATTTATGATTTAACGGCAATTTAATATAACTTAGGTTATGTTATTCTATATGACAGGCTATATACATTTTGTTGTTAATTCGCGGCTATAAAAATATTAAGGAAAGAAAAAATAACAATACTTTCAACGTTCATTTCTGTAACATGTTGAATATCATTTTTACATTGTATTTAATCTTACATGGAGAAATCTCTAACTTGCTCAAACTGCTTGGGGCCTTGAAAAGTTTCATAAAGAAGCGGGAATATAATATTCAATAGAACAGTATACATGACGCACCAGTTGGTACTAACTTAGAATATTTTTATTATCACAAGCAACATCTACAATGAACATTTTGATCAACTGTTTGTACATAACTACAATTAATAAAATTTAAAATGAAGTGAGCGTCGCGACGTCCATCTACTTATTCTTTATTAATGTATTTAGTCTAAATAACAGTGCTAAGATTTACCGACTAGAGTTACATATACCTACATATAATATATGTTATATATACATAACATAAGTTATCGACAGTCTGCCAACCCGCACTTGGCCAGCGTGGCAGACTACGGCCTTAACCGTCTCAATATGAGAGGAGACCCATATT
>DWMF01000093.1:0-19657 GCA_018244815.1 Parelbella polyzona | reverse complement strand
ACAGATTTCGTGCATATTAAAACATACTTAATATCATTAGAACATAAACAACTTAATATATAGTATTAAGACTCTAGTATAGCTGCACAGTGCTGCTAACTTTATAAGTGGATATTACAAGGGGAGACGAAGGAGAGTATTGATAAATTATTGTAAAATTACAAAGTGTAGTCAAAATCTTGCACAAAATTATTATCTTAGTTACTAAGTTGTATATATCTACTTAGTTACTTATAATGTAGAATCTACATTATAAATATACATACAAATGTAAATCTCATGTAACATTGTATAACTACAACTACTATTTACAGCTGCATGTTCTGAAAGCTCCATGTTCACAATATTACTGTGACTGTAAAATATTGTTTTGTCACATACATTAATATTTAAAGAGCCTACCTATCCACAAAATAGATAAAGACAGCCAGGTAACTATAGTGATTGTGATTCAATCATAGATATTGCCTTAACTATAATTATTCTGCTGTCCAGTATAATGCATAATAACCATCAAAACAATGATTTAGTAAATAGCAGCATCACTGTTGACAATGTTAAGACACCGGCAGATACTAATATACTTGAAGCACCATTACAACGATGATCGAGGAAACAGAAGCACCAGATTGTTTCATCGTACCAATTTCTGAAAAATAAATAAAATATGCATCAAACATACACTGTACAGATTTTAAACGCTTAAATTAAAAACTTGGAAACTTTACAGTAAATTGAAGATAAATATTAAAACAACAAAGATAACAACACACATGTAATCCCTGAAGGGGTAGGCAGAGGAATGTAGTAGATACACTCCCACATTTCACCAGTTACGTTTAAGTCCCATGGAATAAGGTGGTGATCCTATTGCCAAAAACCACTAGAAATTCTATATTAGATAAATTGAATAGCAATAATCAATAATAATTAATAAATCCAATAACTAGGATTTGAACCCAGGACCTCCCAATTGGCAGGCGCGCTTGCATCCACTCAACCAACAAGGTAGTCAACAAATATGAAAATTGTAACTTGTAAACTACACCAGAAGAACACTATATAACCTGGTGTACTTATAATCATTTTCCATCTAATTACATTACAATGCCTATATTACACTTAGTACTATAAAGTTTATCTCACATTATAGCATCATATTCAACTGAGCAAAAATGACCAAAAATGAATATTTCACTTAAAATTTATCAACATAACTACTACACATATGTAAATACTGCATATTTCCAGAGAAGAACTGCATACTGCATATTTCCAAAGAGAGGCCTGAACCATATTAAAACACATGGCGGTAGAAAATTTCAACCCCTAAAGAGTAATATTTAATTTATCAAATACAGACCACCAATAATGATTTGCAAATAGTTAAGAATTGAAATATACTCCAAAATATATAAAATAATAGATTTCAAAATGTTTGGTATTAACAAACTTTAATCTGCTATATATGTGTATTAAAGATGCAAATATTATCATCAGTAATATTGACTGATATTAAAACATACATGAAATAAGTACTATTTTATATTCAAATACCTTTGAATATCAAGCTCCTTAATAGAATTGTTGACATAATTTGCTAAGTTGACATCTCTGGCGGCAGGTCTACATCCCTCATAAGTGTCAGCGGGTACATCAAAACGGAATACTTTGAAATTACTCAAACAGTCTCTTGTTATAACTTCTTGAGCTGAAAATTATAATATAAAATTGATATTGCCTCAAAGAAGATTCTGACTATAATAAAATTATTTGCACATATGAATTTAAAAGCTAGATACAGGTATGGCATGCTTAGAAAGCCTATGGGAAGCCATGGACTTGTAAAGCTTGATGGATGGATTTACACTGCTATATTTGATAATTGAACTAAGCTCAAGTAGTGAACAATGACAGATAATTAATTAAAGGAAATAATAAGCAATTAAAATTCAATAAAAAGGATTTTAAAAAAATTCTATAGAATACATATAATAATATAATAAACTACAAAAAACTAACCTCCTTTTCTCTCTATGAGTTTTACACAAATATCTTCATCATCAGGACATGGATTTCCAAGGTAGCCAATTCCTCTCCAGTTAAAGGGCTCCATGCATCCTGGAGTTGCCGCTGTGCACTGATAACACCATATTGCTAATGCTAAAATTTTAATAATTAATATACAAAACAATGTAGCCCATTTCAAAATGAATAAATAGATCAAATCATATCACTGCACTTGTAGTATAAATTTAATTACATAATAACAAAACATATAACACTTTATATCTTTATCTTAATCTCAATGTAAACTTTCCTATCATTTTAAGAAATCTAAAGATCCCTCATAATAATAATAATTATTATTATTATGAGGGATCTTTAGTTTTATTTTAAAGTTTTATTTTTAAAGTTAATAACACATATTCCAAAATAAATACCAATTTCATAAATAGGTACATAATTATTTTAAGAAATTTGTTTTGATAATAAATTATATATTTTGTTATAAATGCAGGTTTTTTTAAATGTTGAGTTCTTGTGGAACCTAACCCTTGAGTTTAACATGTAGACATTACAAAATATGTCTCGTCTTACGTGGTTTCGATTTACGTCGCGTATTTCGAGAACCTAACATGCCGTAAGTACCTACCTGTACCAAAAACGCATATAATGTATAAAATATGCAAACTGAATTATTACCTATTTTAAATACTGCCCTAAATGGTCCTTAAAATTTACTTTTATGTATTGTGTTATTTGTCAAATATTTATATTTTGTAACACAGCAATGTATACAGCTCATAAGCCTAATAAATATTAGATTATACTTCTTTCCCAAATCTCAAATATTGCTTTAACTTCAAGTCTTTCTATATGTACACAATAGAGCCACACCTTCCCATTGCCATAAAACAAAGTGAACAATTCAATTTAGTACTTACATCCACGAATACTTAATGTCATATATATCAAAATAATTGACTTCATGATTCAACACAGGCAACTAAATAATTTGATAAAAAAAAACTGTAACATTCAATGTACAAGCCGCGCTTCGATACGCTACGTTTAATTTGAATATAATGTCACTCACAAAATACTTCGGCATCGCTACAATTGCAATCCTTGACATTGACAATTGTGACGACCTCCTGCTTTGGACTCCTGCTTTTCTGCTCATTATCCGTAAATTAATAAAAGATTGTCTTCTGTCCATCCTTTTATTATTCCATCATTAGAACATGGGTCTCCTCTCAGAGTGAGAGTGTTAAGTCCATAGTCTATCATGCTAACCAATTTGCGGTTTGCAGACTCCACGTGCCTTAGATATTTTTTTAATAACGAAGGTGTGCAGATTTTCTCGCGATGTGTTCTTCACGATTAAAGCAAGTAATTTTTAAACTCAAAAGGCATTTATAAAAAAGGTGTGTAAAATGGATTTTATCCCAGAATCGTCGGAATGAAAGATTGAAGTCTAAACCACTAAATTATAGCTGCTATAATATCATTCATACGTTTATGCGTTGTGAAGAAATGAAGTGAAACTTACATACAACTACGTCCAATGATATTTGCAGATAACCTAAAGATAATAGATAGATACAAAAAGAATCTTAATAGAAAGTAACACATTATTTTCCGGTTCCCTGTAATTTATATATTATGTATCTAAGTACCTACTCTGCAGATATTTAATTATTTATAGTTATACATATATTTTTTGGCATGATGGCAAATGTTATCGATGAGTGCTCTCTAAAATCAATAGGATTTATAACTTGTGGCTTGGTAACTCAAGAAAACGCATGGTATGGGATCGCATACTGCAATGACTGCATACATATTAGTTGAAATGATTTCAAATATTGTATACTTTTAATTTGGTACTATTACAACGTACAATTTTGATAATAATACAAATAAAAATATACTCCAAATTAATTACATTAGTTTTCTTTTAGTTGAGTATAGCAAGGTTATTTTAATTTGTACTGTTTATATAAAAATCTAGTGATTGTATTAAGTATCTATGCTTAAAAATAATATTACATCAATTTATTTTTGTTAGGTGTTAAAAATATTACTGTAACCGCGTTTAGATAACTACTTACAAATTTTACAAATACCTACATATTTTTTTTATTTCCTTATTCAAAATTAACACAAACTTGCTAATAAAAGCGTGGTAAAAGTACTAAATGTTGTACCTAAAATATATTTTCTTTTTTTATCAAATTTCAACGTAGATGCTTATGACAGTCTACAGTGTACATAACAGCGTATAATACGTAAATATCATAAAGACATAGTAATAGTACAATCTTAACTATGCCATGTATATTGTACGTACCAGTACCAACTCGTACTTTTAAGATCGAATTTTCTCATAAATATTTGATATAAAAAGAAAAAAATATGCAGCACTAATAGTCCGTTTATTGCAATGATTAAAAGATCAAAATGTAACGTGAATATATAGAAATATAATTTTCAATATCATAGCCAAAATTAGACCAAGATAAATATATAATTTTTATTTGAATCGTCCAACACATACAAACTGCACAAAAACCAACTTGTACCATTGCCTATTTTACATAAAAAAAATCGGCATCTTCTTTATATTTAAGAAGACGAGATCACGATAATAACTGTTTTCTGCTGATACTGCCAAGCCTAATAATTACGTAATTTAATCTTGGGGTTGCTCCTCTTCCGGAGGGTTTAATGAAGCCATAAGCATTAATATATCGTCTTTGTTTAGATCTATGCACATAGTGCCAACTACATCTTCAATACCAATAGTGCCATCATTGCTCATATCTACTTCCTTAATAAGATTATCTAGTTGTTTCTGAGGCAATTTATGGCCCTGCTTAGCTAATAATTCTTTCAAAAACTCTCTATCTACAGTTCCAGTTCTACCAGGGTCTAAGACCTGCAAAGCTGAACGTAATTCGTCTTCTACAGAGAAATCTCTTTGCCGAATAGTAACCATTTTCAAAAATTGTTCAAATGTTATATGACCTTCGGGATGCGGCGGTCGAACACAGAACGCTATTAGTTCTTGAAATTGCTCGTAAGTGTATGTCATAAGCATAAGGCACTTTAACATATATATCAATTCCTTTTCAGTAATATAGCCGTCAATATCCGAATAAGCAGGCGTATGGTTTTGATAGATGTCCCACAGTTGTTCTACTTCAGCTAATTGATCCGGTCTTAATTGAAAAGGAGGTTTTAAAGCTTCCTTCGAGTCGCTGAATTCAAATGGCGCCGCTGGATCAGGTGGAGGCTCCTCTACATATCGTTCTTCCTCTTCTTCTACTTGCTCTTCTTCTACAACCTTAGTTTCTTCTTTTTTTTCTTCTTCCTGCACTTCCTCGCCTCGCAATTCTTCTTCTAAATGTTCGCCAATTAACTCTATACCTTCTTCTCGTACGCCTTCACCTTCAAAATGTTCACCTTCAATTTCTTCAAGTGCTTCGCTAGCTACTCCCTCCTGAGTTATTGTTTCTTGCTCCTCAAGATTTTCCTTATACTCATCTTCCACGTCCGGTTCATTAGCAGCAGTCTCTATAACTTCGTCGGCATCGGCGGCGGACTCTTTAATGTCATCATGTGTTTCGTCCTCCATCTTATTACATCGAATTTTCTAACATATAGAATTTTGTTATCTTCTATTAAATTGTTCCTATTACACTATATTCTACACAAGAAATTTATCGCCGCATCGTGGCTTCCTTAATTGTTCCCTTAATACTAATGTTAAATTTTCGGTGATTTTGTCATATAAATTGAGACTACCAAAAGATATAAAATCCAAAATGTTAATAAATTCTTCTAAAAGTTCATTTCTAATATTATCTATAAATTGAAACATTTATACAAAGCTAAAAATTATGAAATAAAAATAGGATTGCTTTTGGCAAACGTGTCACATTAATCATACTTGATGACATTTAACTATTTTTTTGCAATTGAAATTGCAAAACTTTTTTTGTTGAGCAAAATATACTTGTACACTGCAGTTGTTGTTATTTCCAAATGGTAATCGTACATTATGGAACTCATACGAAAGAGCGTTAACATAAATAGTTTTTGTAGCGACAATAGGACTGACAAAACATTGTAAAGTTAATAATTATGAATTAAATATTTGTTTTATCAGGGTTTTTTGAACAAGTATCTCCTGAGAAAATGCATCCTTGGGCATTTTATGTGCTTTTCATTTTACGTACACTTTTCTAACTTTCTATTTTTTACGTTTCTTAGAGAAAATATACTTATATAGTAAGTAGCAATGAGGTAAGTCTACAGTTATTGTAGGTAGGTACAAGAATAATCAAGGTTTTGTCCAAAAATAGCATTGCTATTTTAAAAAATTATGTACCTAATGGAGAATAGAATTAAAAACTACTCGAGAACGTACACGAGGAAAACATTACTTAACAAGTGGATGCGGCAACCTGTGCAAAAGTTTTAACGCCACGGCCAGTGCTTTCATAAGGTGCATCATGTCACGTGCTTTAATTCGCGAGAGAAAGAAGCCGGCAAAACGATGCGATGGTGAATGGCTGCGGGTGCGCTACGGTGAAGCTTGAGAATCTAGCCAGAAGACATAACGCGCGTGAGCACCGCGCATGCGTACCGACCCCATACTTTCAAAATTTTGGCGGGAACGCAACAAGGAAAAATATAACCATTTATTGTATGTCTAAATTACCCCGTTGTTTTTCATGTGATAAAGGTGTTAAAAAAAAACGTTGGATATTTAACAGTTTTTCAGTAAGTTCACTCGTCACATTTCAAAAATGGTAAGTACCATAAATAAATTAATAGTTAAGCAATTTTCGCCGAGGTGAAGTGGTGGTTTATGCCAAACGTTCCATAATACTCAATAATATGCTAGAAGGACTTTTAAAGTTCGCTTCGATGCAATTCTATATACATCCCATATCGGTTGTATTGCAGGCATTGCAACCTACTGTGAAAAACGTGACGTAATTAAGGGATCAATCAAAGTACCCCTTGATTCTTGTAAAGTGGATTTTATGGACTTCCTATGTTAGACGAACTAAATGCCCCTAAGTACCCCTTGATTCTTGTAAAGTGGATTTTATGGACTTCCTATGTTGGACGAACTAAATGCCAAGTACTGTTCTCGACTTGTCAAATCAGGGTAATAGTAAGTGTATATAGTAGATGACAGCATACACTGTAGGTACACATATTTGACTATCGACAATCTATTTCGCTTCTAAAATTATCAATATTTTATACAAATCTCGGGTAAATCAACATATAAGAGTATATAGAGATAACGTACGTGTATCTTTTAAACTTTTATAAATTAGAAGATAGTATTGTAAAGTGCCAATTTTGATTGGTTGTCGCATCAAATTACTCCTGTTCGTTTGTTCAGAGAATTCTTAGATTAGGTCAAAATCGAAAACGTATTGTTTCGAATAAGAATTTTAATCTCCAATACCGGAGTCATGTATAAAGAAAGTGATAAATGCAAGAAAATATCAGGCCTGTAAAGTTAGATATTTCGGTACTCTTTGCTTACGCCACAAGTGACCTGGTATAATGATATTATATTAATAAGCTTAATCAACGATAACAATGCTTAAATCGACTTTATATTGACTAAACATGATATAACTAAGCTATGATATAAAAATAACAGAAAAAACGTTATGAAGTTAAAAGTTTTGATTTCAGCTTTGTAAAGTTAGACTTTAATAAGGTAAAACATCAAATTGAATACAAATAAAGTCAGGAGTTCTAATATTAGATCATTTAATAAGATTTGTAAAGTTGTACGCTTTATACCGACATCCATATAACCAACCAAAATGCAAACCAAAAGGCAATTTAACCAAAATATTATAAATATGTGCCATCGATATGGTATTCGTAAAGTTTGAGTAGAATCTGAAGCAATGAACTCCATTTTTGCTTATGTATTATAAAACATTGAAAAAACATAAATATGTGACATTGCAGATTATTTAATAGATGTGAGAAAATGCCATGTTTAACTAGCGTAGATAAATTTGTCAACCACCCTTCACCAAAGTCTCGATTCATGACTAACGAATGACGGAATATACTGAGGTACTTATGAACTAAACAGGACTAATTGGATCGCAAATAATATAAATTCCATAGACAAAGTAGAAACACGAGGGCACATCAAACAAATACGTACTCAAGTACAGCGATAAGCCATTAGATTATTGAATTTAGGTTAAGATTTGTTGATTGATAACAAAAAAATTGATTAGACAATAAAGATGACTAAATATTCATAATGGTAATTGCATCACCCCTATGAGTGAGACCTTCGACAATTTGCGTAAAATAACGTTCTTTTCTGCGAAAGTAAACTTGAAATGGTTTACGACGATAATATTACAATTATAATTTGCAATATTTAATCTATCTTCACAGTTTGAAATACGAATTTAGTTGGAAATTTGTACTTGTTTATGCTATAAGATGTTAGATTTATTTAAGGGCCACGTTTCTTTATTGTTGGTCGTGAATATCAGGCACATTCGTTTTACTGTTACAAATACTGCAGTGCACTAGACCCGTTTGTATCCTGATCAATACTTTATCAGTCGGATCAGGATCCGGATGTTGAAACACTGTAATATCATATTCACTGCTAACTTTCACTTTGAATGTTTTTAGTTTATAATATTGAAACATATCACCATCGCCATTAACCCTTTAATCATTCTACTGTTAGACACGGATTTCCTATTAGAATGAGAAGGGTTAACTCTATACCCTACCACCCCTGAGAAGTACAGGTTAGTTGACTTCACACGCAGTAGAGAACATTATTGAGAATTGTAAGGTGTGCTGATTGCTTGCGAGGTTTTCTTTCACCGTCATATCCCGTGATATTTAATTTGCGTAACAATGAGTGATATAAAAATTATAATTGAAGGATCTCAATAGCAGGCGATGATATCGTGATGATCCTTGACGCTAAAACAAATCTCGATCAGAGGCCATTAATTGTTACCCGACCTTGTTATTACTATTATTTTAAATGACTCATCTGGTAATGGTCGAAATTGTTCATAATTATGTTTTAAACGTTAGTCCGATCATTCATCAATATTGCCTGTTACACAATTTGTTATAATGAAAGCTTTCATGTTTTATAAAGCTTTTATCATTATTACTGAAATCGTTTAAGCGAGTTCTTTTTAAATATTAAAATATTTTATTTTCATAAGTATGTTTACTTCGACGTTGCCAAGAAACTGATATTAATTATACGGTATACCGTATGCCTACACAGGCAGTCCCCTGATAAGAAAATGGATTAAATAGTTTAAATGAATTAACCAAGATTTGATACATTTTATTAATGGGTACTTTATTTTAATGAAGATTTTTGGCATCTAGTAGTAATGGATAAATGGAGGATCGAAAGATGTTTGTACATTTTTAAACATATTCACCACACGTGCCTTAGTACTTAATGCATTTGTAATTTTGTTAACATTAAATTGAGGGATATGTTTATTTAAAAAAACAAATGCATAATATTGTCATATAGAGAAAGCAAAATATCATTCAATTAAGCAATGCAAAATGTCATTAAAAATATATATATTTTAAAACGATCTGCTCCAAGCTATTAAAGCTGAATCGGCCTAGCCTACAGCACGAAGGTCGCAGCTTACACAATGAACCGAACTTAACGCATCAAACGAAACTCATTGTGTCGATTCACGTATATCACGATCTACATTGCTCTAGTTTTAACCTGAGACGAGTTTTATTGAGCAATTTATTTTGCCCAAAATTTTTTTCTTTACCCGATTCAAACCTTAAATTATAGTTCGAAGATACTAATCATGCCAAGATCATCAAGTAGTCGGAACGGTGCAGAAAAGTCGGTTAAGAAACATCTGACAGACGGGTTGGCTAGTAATCCGTTTCTGCCAATCAGCACAGGAGCAACATAACAGAGTTCCTATGCTTCGGGTCACACGCAGGTGCAGGACGGATGATACAGCATTGTTGCAACTATGAAAACAATAAAAAAAGCATTACATTATAGTTAATATCTAAAGATATGATGTAGTTCAATAATTCGGCAATACAAAGTAATGAGATAAATAAGTATTTACAATTCTTTATAGGAATTGGAGTTTTTATTCAATGGGCTGTAGCAACAAAAGTTGTAGATACTGTCAAGATGATACCGCAATTTATGGTCCCATGTTAGAAAAGTGTTACTTCAGGTGTAAATTAAACAAAATAACATTACGACACTGTTACTCTCACTATGCAAGAGTTGCTTAAAAATTCCTATTCCAATCAGTCACATTGGAATTGAACATAAACTTTCTATTGACCTCACAGCTTGACGATTTGCGAATTTAATACAATAAAGTTATATATCGTATATTACGGAATCTTATATTATATTGAAAGAAAAATGTGCCGTTAAAAACAGACTTCCGGAATACATACATCTCAAACGACGTAGAAATACACCTGTAACAAAAAATTACGTGGCGTGTGAATTTTTCTGTATACTTACTTACTGTTGTTTGTCGCGACAACTCGTAATTATTTTATTTAAAGATACGCCTTATTTCATCCAGATTAACAATAGATTATAAAGATCACAAAGTAGTTTTTATAATGGTCAAAAATACTTAATTGGCGTGTCGGTCTGTCTAATGGTTGCTTGTATTACGAGTATGTGTGGTGTATGATGTATCATTATGTTGACCACTGAATTAATGAAATATGGTAGACCACACAATATAATGTATGTTCATACGTATTTCTAAATTCAACTACATTAATTGCTTAAAGTTCTACTTTGGAAATATAACTATCTATGACATACATATACCTATGTATCTATATAGCTTCATACGTCAATTGAATGAAAGGAGGTGTGTAACACCGGCTTGTAAATTCCTTCTAAATACTATTTAGCACAAATTGCAAGCTGTACACATATTTTTTCAATGTACATAACTTGTACTAAATAATTATTCAATTCATCGTTAGTCATTTTATGAAAAATAAAACGAATGAAATACTGACACGGGGCAAGACAAAGCAAGCTTTTAATGTGATTAAGTTATCCCTCATTTTCCACACGGTTCGAAGTATATTTCTTCACAATCGAATTTAGGAATGTTTTTCTTACTTTTGTTGTCATATCAGTGCTAAAAGAATGTTGCTGACATGTGACGAAATTTCGCACAGGCCTACCGAAACATGAACTTTAAAAGCGTGACGGTAAGAGTAAGAGAGCATAATTAGAAATATTTTTTCACGGGTCGTGGTGCAAAAAATTGAGCCTAAAAGAGCATTATTATAAAATTCCATGAAAAAACCAGCTACACACTGTTCATAAGTGAAGATGTATGTCATGTACAGGTTTTAGTTAATATTTAGTTTTATCTGTAAATTTTCTTTCTAGAAACACAAAAATTGTATGATACCTAATAATCCTCAACGCCGGGTCTATACAGTAAAATACCTATGATATGAAATAATATAATGACATTTTAACGTTCATCTGTAACAATCTGTGCTAATTATAATTGGCTGTGTGAGTTCGTGCTCTACATTCTTTTGTCATAGAAATTAAATTACTTTCAGTTTTATTCAAAATCGTCGTAACCAGTTTAGAAACATATTTTAACGTAATAATTACATTTTTCAATTTGCTAACAACTCGTTGTCATTCAAATTTACTTAAACTAGAATCTCTCCGGCAACCTAAAATGCCATTAAGTTTGAAGTTCATTTCTTGACTTTGTACTTTACTGACATAAATGACCTTTGAAATCAGACTTTGTATAACTGGTACTGCGATGTACATATGTGACATAACATGCGCCATTTCCATCGGTAATATGACCTTTGAAATCGGACTTTGTACAACTGGTAGTGCAAAGTACATCTGTGACATAACATGCACCATTTCCATCGGTAATTTTACTCTTGAACTTCTATATCGGTACAGTCGTTATTTCGATGACGTTTACTTATATGTTAGGGAAGTACTACAACTTGCTGCGTTTTTAACTAATAGATCAACTAAAAAATTTATATGTACATAATTAAATAAATTGCTTAGAAAACGAAAAAGAAATGTATTTTAAATTATTTGAATTCATTCTAGTTATTACATTCATTATTTTTAAATTAGTTCTATCACGATGGTGCTTTGAAATTCATAAAAAGCAAGACTAAGTACTCGTCAGGAAACACTGAAATGACCTTGGCAGGTTTTCCGGGTGAAAGTGAAGGCGTTGCTTGCGTTGGACAGGCGAATCATCTACCGCTTACCGGGACTAACAACTTGGATCGCAAACACTAAACATTTTGTTATATTTTTGCTGACCATTTTGTTATACTTTTAAATTAAACTTTATATAATTTACAATTATTTCATATGCAGGTATATTTTAAATAGTGCTTGAGTATATCTTTTTAATAGTAATGAGACAAAATTAAAATATTGGCGGCAGGTCAAATTACTATATTAGTATTAAGAAAAGGGATTTCACAATTACAGTTATACAAGATCGGGTATCAGGTCGTGACTGTAACCTAGTATGGAATAAGTTTACGCCGGATATAGATTTCAGACGGTGTATTAGGGTTACCTCTAAGTAACCAGTAGCCGCTGATCCTGTCCCGATTTATACCTATCGAACGTAGAAAATTAAAATGTAGATATCTTTAATTAACCAAAACTTGACAGGTTTATTAGCAAATAGATATATGTACCTACATACTACCTGTAACATTATTTACCTCTGCTTAAATGTTCCAATTAAAAATAAAATGTATATGCTTTTTAATAATAGAACCTAACATATTCCCCCACGTTTACTTAATGGTGTGTGTCTATGCATTCATTATCTATATTTGTATGTTTATCAGTTATATCGGGCATACGTCATCTTCTGACGAGCGTTGTGTAGTAAGGTTGTTATTAAATTTTAATTAATCGGTTCTAGTGGAATTGATTATTATAAATTATTAACAACGTTTTATAAGGTACCTATATTATTATTATAAGCTTACTAGGATCTTATATTTTTGCATCGGAGTATAATAACATAAATGGATTTATCGTACGTGTTGTTTAAATAACACTAATGACATGATTTACGTAGCTTGTATTGTAACTTGTAGGTTACTGGGTAGATACTCTCTATATTTTATGAGTGTGCTTTATGAGTGTCATTCAGTGAATGGCAAGGTGTGGGCTTCAACATTTCATTAGGGAGTTTCATTGAAATATACTAGAACTTCAAGATTTCTATAAGTTTAAGTCGTAATGTTACTTAGCGCAGTTGTTCATATTTTCATAGTACGCCATCTTCACACGCAGCACACGTGAATTGTCACATCTTCGTAAATAGGGTCAAGATCAATTTTAATGTAATTTCACAGTTTTGAAACATGGAAATGCTGTTACGGTAATGAGATTGTTGCATCTTGACCGTAATGTATTATATTATATATCTGAATAATAAGTAATAAGAAATATGTATTAACAGCTTCGTACTATTTCTTTGCTAACGAGGCGTCGCTGATTTACTGGATAGGTACGTGGAGTTGTAAAATGAAATAGTTGAACACATTATTACTGTTCTACGATGGTAGCACAGGCTCCACGTACTTTGAAGGTTTTGCAACTCTCCGGACCGACCAATATAGCGGTTGATTAAACTCAATAACCTTGTAACTCTGGGCTCACGTTTGCCACTTATTATTTGAAAGACACAATTATAGACGCATAGACACATAGATAGTGTTATTCGACAATAGGACTAAATGTACTACGTAAGCAAAATTCGGTCTGATACGAACTTGACATGCTAATCGCGGGTGTACTTAGGTAACCTTGTAATCTTCAGAGGTTTTAATAAAATATATTGAATTAATGAACAATTTCTTAGCTGATATGATTAAATCAAAAATCAAAGCTAAAAGAACATAGGCCTTTACCGCATTTGATTTTGTCTTGATGTAGGTGTGTGCCTAATGTCTTTAAATATTTTTTAACATCATCACCATCAACCCTTTTATATTTCCTCCGTAGGCCACGGATTTCCTCTTATTATAAGAACGGTTTAACAATATGCCCCAGTTGATGTTGCGGATTAAACTGGAAAGCTATAAATTGAATGTTTAACTTTATTGTTGCGAGCGTCCTTGATATGTCCCGTAATTCGTGACCGTTGTTAGAATGACATGACAAAGACAAACTCGTGACAAATTCTTATCACCTGGGATTTTATACCATGCAATATAGGTATATGTATGTAGATACGAGGCGGTGCTTCACAGATCATTGCTTCTCGCTATCGAGAGTGAAATTTTGTAACACTAAACGATCTTAGAACGACCAGTGTATCTCTAATTATTGCCTGCGTTGTCTGAAGTCACGTTTTAGGGCTCTAAGAAGTTATGTGTTATAGTTTATAACAGCCGTACTGACAGCTGACGGACGTTTACATTGAAATAATTGAGCGGATCTGAAAGGATTGAATACATAGATATTGAAATTGTAATGACGGCTGTTTACTGATAGATATTGCTTTACTATGAGTAAATTAAAATTTAATGATTCGTTTTTCATTGTAAAAAATAACATAAGTAGGTACATCGTGATAAAAAGCGCTACGATAATAAAACACACCAAGTTAATTTCCGAAATCTTATCTTCACGTTGAGGGTTGAAAGAACATTAATTCTGATTTTTCTCCGACTTATTTGATTTTGACTGTTCATGAAAACTTCAAGTTTTTAATATTTCACTGGTACCTATTCCTCTATTCGATAAAAATTATTTTATCTAATATTATACCTGTTTCCTACACCACATCGTTTTGTTATCATAAGTGCGGTTAATAAATCATCAAATAAAAGTCTTATAAGTATATCGTAATGTATTTGAAATTTCTTAAATAATTAACATTGTGTCATTTGATATTAAAACTAATTAGTACTAACGAATGAAATAAAGGACAAGTATTTATATTTTATTTATTTTATGATTTAATTAAGAAATGAGTGTTCGATATAGAAAAAGTACGTCAGGGCTTTCGAAGGATAGTGATGCTTGGCACTCTCTGCCTAAACTTTAAGGACAATGGCCTCAATACATCATTATAACGATGATAATAACTTATTTATCTACATTTATATAGCTGATGTCTTAAATGTTCAAAGAAACACTACAAATCGCAATGCTCTTATTTATATTTTTGTCCGTTATATATAATATAGATTACAAAATAAAATTACTTACCTACTTATAAATAGGAAAACAGTACCTACCATCTCCAAAAAAATTTGTTATCAACTGTAATCAATAGTCATTAATTTAATAACACGTGATGATTTCTGAACGGATAATAATAACTCTGTTCGTGATTAATTAATCTACATTTTGCCTTAACATCGTAATTTTCATTGATGTGAGCACCGAAATCTGCTTCGTTGTATTATAGTACCTACTACCATTGTGATAATGGTTTTGCCTCACCTTGGTTTAATGTTTAGCTCATATGGGTCCATTAGCTGGATCTCGATCGTTAAGAGATCTATTTGTTATGTCTACTGATGTCTGTAGTAAGGTCAAGGGTAAGTATACGCAAGAATAATCTTTCTATAGACTGTATAAAAACTGTCATGTTGTCTTCCGGACATGCGTCCTTACTATCTAGGTATAACTTCGAGGCGTGCACATTTTACTGAAGTAAAATTCAGCCGGCTCGTCGCCCGGAATTCCGCATAATATTAAAATTAAGTTCCAAAACTGTTAGCGCATTTTGCATTTACACATTATGATAAATTGGTTAAATCTATGTTTCTTGCTATTCGTTTTTATGTGATGCATGCGTTTTGAGGTTATATCTATATGGTTTGATATATCGGTGAAGGAAGACATCGTGTAGGAACCTCACGGTTTAAAGTTCTCCATAGCGTTCTCTAAGACGTATAGAATCTGCAGTCATGCACTAGGTCAGCGTGATGGCCTTGCCCTTCACATTCTGAAGAGTTTCGTGTTCAATTGAGGATCGATGAACACAATATTGACGATAATATATAATATAATATTCATTGACGATAATGATAACTAAAAATGACCAAAAATTTCATTTAAATGATGAAATAACATTATTCATTATAATTTTTTTTAGGTATTACGGTATTATTTTATGTTTTATACGTAGGTAGGTACATAATATGTTAAGAAATTATCTCGGAGACAAATCTACCAAAGTTTTTAAATTTTTTAATTCTTTAGAATGGAATATGTACGTACTGGTTGGCAAAATAACATGTGAAAGTGGAAAATAATTATATACATGTGTTGCAAAATTACTTTAAAGTTTTGTAGAGGTAACCATGCAACTAGAAAATACAGAATATTTCGCGGGATTTCGCTATTGCGATAGTGAACGGAAATTAAACTTTGACATAAACCTTTAATAGGTATATTCGATTTGAAACTTAAAATATTTGGTAGATAATAATCTCTTAGGCCAGCATTAAATATTTTAACTTTTTATACTAATTAAGTAGTTAAACACAATACCTTTATTACCGTGTGACATGTAAGAAAAATAAACTTATTAAAAATATATATCTATAAATGTTGGACTTGGAAAATCATAATATCAACTACCTACATTGAAACTACAATAACGAAATAGTAAAAAAAAGCATAGATCCGAAGAGATTCAAGGGAAAGTACTTTTAATATTAAAATAGCTAGATAAGATCGGATCCTAATTCACATGCAGAGTAGGGTCAAGGTCCCATCTTAATAAATCTTTTCTTCAGCCCTAGACATTCATATTTATATTTTGTATGCCAACTTGCTACTCTGGATATATAAAAGTAGCACTTTCATCAACATTAGACATCACAAGACATCGTACTCGTTACCAGTCGCTGCGCCATTGTGTCGCAACCGTCCTGCGTGGGAATGGCCAACTAACGTCAAGAATTAAAATCCATTAATCTACATTTTATTACAGCCTAAGCTAATAATAGATCACGGGACTCCATATAAACGTCATCGCATGATACGTTTCTTATGGTCTCGAAATAGATGTACGTTAAAGACATTAAAAAAACATCAATGGGCAATAAGATAAAGATAACATTTTGTCATCAAATAACGTTAGAACTACCTACCTATCTATTCTTAAGTAACTTTATACTTAATTCTATAGTATCTATTCAACAACAACTTAATTGAGCAAGTGTAAGTAGGTACTTGGACTGGACCCTGATTACGAACAATTGAAGGATCGTAAAAGATTATCTGAATTATCAGACTGCTTAAAAATATTCAACATGGCATAATTGTCCCTAGCCTGTTTTTTCGCTGAAGAAACATGACAGAATCAGCTTCACGCATTTCGCAGTTTCGGCACAGACATGTACCTACTCCACGGTGAGACATAGGTCTGTAGGCAAACGTTAGTTCTTTTAAGAGCTATAGTTTTAGGAAAAAATGGAAAGAACTGTCACACACCGCTACAAAACACTTTCAGAAACACGACCTTTAGTAATCAAGAAACGACACAGAAAAAGTGTTAGAAAAAAACAAGCTAGACGTAGTAAAGATACTAATAAGTTAACAATTGCTTGATCGTAAATTATTATCCAGTAAAATTAAAAGTTATAAATTAAAATACCTAGCTTGAACTATAGGTTCATAACAATTTGCACATTATTATGAAACCCATTGACAATGCCTATCCCTTACTTTCAGAGACCAATAGAGGGACATGTCAGTACAGTGTTCGGCGTGTTATTTTATGTGATCCAAACGAGTGTCCAGGTGCTCGCGCGCAGTCAGTTTGCATCACACGTGAGTGTGAATACGCCAGAGCGCAGCTTCACGCACGGGGTCGGCGACCCGCTGCCCCTGCTTAATAGACGCACCTACCACCAACAGCGTAGTCCTTACAGGGAGACAAGACGTAAATCTTACTATTAATTAAACATCTAACGATACATCATAGCATCTATACATACATAACATCGAACAACAATTAAACGTTTCCCAATACCAGATAGTTCCCCAATACGTTCAGGTTCGTGTAAGACCTAATTATTTGTTATGAAACTCAATGTATAATGAATATAAATTAAATGCAGGTACCTATCGACATATTATTCTATTAATTAGCAATCATTGTAATCGTTTTCATCGAATTTATAACATCAGGCTAGACTTAGAGACACCTATATGGTACACATTTATATGTTGTAACTATTTTTGTCGTAGACACCACCATAGAGTTATTAAAAATATTTTTATAGCTAATAGCGTTTGTGCGATCTATTTTTGGTTTGTTGCGTTAGTTTAAAGTACAATACCTAATGTAGATGGAGTTAAAGGCAAAAACGGAATTTTTCTACCTTGACTCTCTCTCCATTGGAGAATAAAGGGGTATCCCAAGTAAGCACTATTCTGTTGCAGGACCTGTAGCTTCTCAGACGCAGGGCAATGATCGTGGCTATCCAAGAGAGAAGCCGGCAACACCGTTTGAAGAAGAAGAAATACCACGTGATAACTCATTTAATGTCTTACCGTGGCGATATAATCACTACATGACGGGTATAAGCTTAGTTATTCATTAGCATGACAGGAGTATTCGGGATAAACGGTTGACTTTCAAAACGCCTTGCCCATTTACATCGTTAAGTTTTAAGTGCATGGAATGTTATAAAATATGCAACGATTTATTAATCATTGAACAATTTTTGTGCGTCTCTGAGACGATTGCACTGCAAGGGTAATTTTTTCATTTCCCTCTATCGCAAAATGACTTTATTATGACAAACGAATAGTACCTTCAATGTTGCAACATCGTGCATAATTTTAAAATCTAACGATACTAAATCTATCGCTACAAAATCATTTTCCATGTAAAACCGGTGTAACTAACGATAATTTCATACTATTCAAGTATAGAAACGTCTCGGTGGATGTTAATATAATATAAAATAATTGGCTTTTGGACTTAACTAATTGAAACCCTAATCGTTAGAGAAAGATATGTACCTGGTCAGTTAGTGACATCTGGAATTTATTGCTTGAAATTACCCAATGGCTGTGTTTACAGATAATTTAAGATGTTTAGAGACCACGTACGATTTACCACCGTATCGACCAAAGACCACTTCGTCAGATAATTAAACGATTTGATATTACCTTACTGATATTAGACACTAATAACCAAGTTTACATTAGAACTCAATAGATAGTCTTTGATCCCGCGATATTCATAGCATCCAATTTAAGACGTATGTATGTACAGTGTTCAATCGCATTTTAAGTTCCGTTTTTTGCTTGAAGCCAATTGAGTATTTCGAATTAATACTTTAAGATGATTTATAAGTATCTTTACGCTTAAGACATTTTGATATACCTACCTGTATAAATATAATGATTTGGCTAGCTTACTTAAATTAAAATTATTGTAAAGATTTATTTCATTGCCTCGTTGGTCCTGAGTTCAAATCCCGGGTCGGGTACTATTGGATTTGTCTAATTTAGAATTTCTAGTAGTGATTCGGAGTCTGGATATGGGCTCGG